>JAVKLG010000015.1:0-25294 GCA_034783915.1 Agapornis pullarius | reverse complement strand
TTACATTGCAGCTCTATGTCCTGACAGTCCATGTAGTAGTCAACTCCTTTCTCTAGGAACTATGATGATGCCTCAGACAAAGTCTACATGACTCAGAAAATATTAAAGTTTTCTTTAAAGCAATTCAAGTTTTCTTTAATTTCTCAACCCTGTTTACATCTGATCCTCTGTACTGAGGGAGTCAGGGCCTCTCTGAGCTGTCAAGCAGCAGCTGCCAGAGGGGGTTTTGCAGAGGCACACTGGAAGTTACACCACACAGCATGGAAAACGGCAAGAGCTCTCATAAAAAAAGAACATGCATGGTCCAGGCAGTGGTAAAAATGTATTTTCATCAGGTTGTCAAATGAGAAGAGTACATACTTACTACTCAGATTTTTCTACTTAACTCTTTGTAAAGTACGATAGAAACAATGGGAAGTTTAAAACCATAGCATTTACTAGATAATGTTGGGATGAGAAAATTGTTGGAAATGATAACAACTATAAATAAATAATGGCTCTTTGAATGTAAAATAGTGAAGGAAATTTAGGTTCTTGTTCTTCATATCACAAACAAGGGGGTAATGGGTTAAAACTTAGACGGGAAGTTTAGATTGGATATAAGGAGGAAGCTCTTTACTGTTAGGGTGGTGAGGCACTGGAATGGGTTGCCCAGGGAAGTTGTGAATGCTCCATCCCTGGCAGCGTTCAAGGACACGTTGTCCAACGCTTGGATGGCATGGTTTAGTGTGAGGTGTCCCTGCTTAAGGCAGGAGGATTGGAACTAGATGATCTTAAGGTCCTTTCCAACCCTAACTATTCTGTAGTTCTATGGAATCTCTGATATCCTTAACATCAGCAACTAAGAGGAATAAACACTGAAGGAAACCCACGGACATATTTTTTTTCATTCCTCAGTTTAGTGCTTTTTTACCTAAAAGATGCATTTGAGTTATGTTCTAAGAAAGTTTGTCTCCGCACATACACTCCCTACAGAACCTACTGCAGGAGCTGAGTATGACTCCTCTGCTCAAAGGCTCATAACCTCTACTGGGAAATCAGTCTGGCTTTCTTGATCCATGGCAGGACTATGGTGCCACTGATGTTTAACAGAGGAGACAGAGACATAATGTCTTTGTCCTTTCAAATTCTCTTTGCTTTCTGATTATAAGCAGGTGAAGTCCTGATACCACATGGGAAACACCTGGAGGCTCAATGGAAAAGGAGACAACATCCTGGAAGCATCTATGCCTATGGTAATCTGAGTGCCAGCAAGGACTGATGACTTCTACATGTGTTTTTTAGTGTGTTCAATTAGAATTTGTGAGATCCCTTAAAGCCTTCAGTGTTTAATTGAGCATGGCATTTGACCACATAAATCAAATGCTTTCTCATCCAATCTGCATAAGGTCATTATCTGATCCTGATCAACAGGAAAGCTGAAGAAAGGTGGACAATCAGCACTTTGCTAAAAGAACTGTAAGCATGAGAACCAGGGTCATTATAAAAAATAATCATTTTCCAGCTTGGTGAACTGCCCTGCCAGTGCAACCGTACTGCTGTAAAGCAGATGCAGTTGAGATGTCTTCAATCCAATTTAAGCAAAGCCAAAACCCAGCAATTCAGGACCTCCAGGGAACTATTTTCTGTTCACCAGTGGCAGCACAGACAACAGAACCATTCTAGCATTCTGAAGGAAAGTTTTCCTTAGTTTATTTTCATTACATAATTCCTGTATTTTATCTTAATGGTTGCAAAAACGTGCTTATAAAACACATACAGCATTGTGCAGGGATTGCACTTTTGAATTCTCCCTCTGCAGGCAAGAGGTCCAGAAACTTGTTTTAAAAATTGCCAATTTTCTGATTTCACATAAGGGCTTAGCTCCTCAAAGTGGGTTCTTAGGAAAAACAACACTCACAATAGAACTGTGAGCATGAGCAGTGCTGAACCGAGAGGACAGTCACCCTGTTATGTCTAACCCTATTTAAACACTGGAAATGTGTCACTATTGCTCTTAAATTATTAGTTTTGGATGACTCTGACCCTGACCAAACAAGAACACTTCAGTGTTAATTACCTTCCAGTGATGAGGAAGAACAAAGTGAGGATGACCAGCAGAGTGAATCCACCAACAGCAGCAGTGGCAATTACAAGAATCTGTCCCTGCTCCGCAGCCATATCAGAAGCTGAAAGGAAGCACAAAGAGGTTAAATCCAGGCTTCTTACAGAATGGGTGGTTAATATTGCACTGATCAAATGTTTCAATTATTACTCTGTAATAGTTTCCTTGTTGCTTATCAAGGACATCAGGTGTGAATGTGCAAAAAGCCATAATCCATGTCCCAGCTACAGTGGGGGGGAGATGAGGTTTACAGGTTTTTAAAATGAGGAGCTGGTATTATCAGGCACTTGCAATTTGCTGAATGATGGGATTTTGGACAAAAAGCTAGATATTTTTGGGTTGTATGGTTTGGTGGGCTTTTTGGCTTTATCTAGCTTAATCCTGCATCTCGTTCAGAACTCTGCGTCATCCAACTGTCCCAGTGAAGTCAGCAGGAGTGCTATGTATGTAAGAGATATTAAGCTGGGCTTAAGAGAAAACAGGAAAAAGCACACTTAATGTGTAGCTTCACACACTTCTCTATGTCTGGAGTTTAGTTTGGTTGTCACAAACTGTATACAGTTCCACCTATAGCATGTTCTTCTGGACTATTTTTTTATACCTTGTATTTTTATCTCTGCTTTTTGTGGAATATTTGGAAGTTAAAAAAGTTCACCTGAAATGACCTTGTCTCCAGACACTTGCTCTTTTTATGAATTCATTCTGAATAATATTAAATCTTTACAGAGACAAAGTGCTCATAGTCCGGCTGGTCCTCACTGTCCAAATACTACATGAGCAGAAAAAGAATAAGGCTCAGTTTTTTTCTCTATCTCCTGTCTTGTGAATCCAGTTTTATTTCTTTAACTCAGCTACATGTGAACATTTTCACCACATACCATTCACTTAATTCCAACTTTCTGCTCCCATAACAAACATAACATTATCCTGACAGGAGAACACAATGACTCTATTCAATGACCTCTGACAAGAGTGGTAAATGTGGAAAAGAATAATTTTTGATTTATCACGAATGCAACCTTTATTTTGTAAACTTTAAAACTGCACTATAAGCAAAATCTTCAGCTTTCTTTAGGCACCGGATGATTAAAGCTTAGGGAAATCATGTAGAAAGCCTACGAAGCTCGGCAGGCTATATTCTCTCACTTCACAGTCGATATAATGCTCACTTTGTTGCCCAAAGCCTCATAAAATGAAAAATATTTGGCTTCTAAATAATACTTGTGAGTGGTTTAGAAGTTAGCCCCATAAACTGTCTGCAAAGGTTGCAAAGTAAATAAAAACAACAGCAGTTTATGTCAAATTTTCAGCAAAACCAACTTGTTAATTTTCTGCCATTACGTTTTTGCCCATATGATTTAATGGCAGTAAAGGCACAGGCAGTAAATTACAAAGCATTCAGTATATGTGGTCATAAGCTCTCCACAGACAAGTTACATACATACATCTTCCAATAAATGTAGCAACTACCGAATAGCTGATCTCCAAAATGGTATCTAGTGATAGCATGGGAGTGGATTCTAGCTCTGCATTGTGTTATGCACAGGGTCAGATTTATTTGGAAAAGTATAACATAACAAGTATCATACCACACAAGTGGCCATGCAAATAATAACAGGCTCTCCAAATCACAGGCTGGATGCTATTTTCAGACTAGAGGGGGTTGTGCTAAATGTTGCAAAGATTATTCTAGCCAGGCACAGTTTGAAGTTTTAAATGCAGGAGGAGGTTTTAGACGAGCCTTCCTTTTTTCTTCTAATAGGGAGATGATGTGTGCTAAAATAGTGGATTCAGCCAGAGGAAAGCAATCCATGAGCTCAGATAAATTAGCTGTGGTTTTCTTCAGCAGGCATTCATTGGGAAGGGGACAACCACGGGTTTTTCTTCATGAGAATTAAAGGTGCAAATGTAGAGACAGATTGCATGGTCCAAAGAAGCACTCCGCCACTATCAAGATGAAGAAAGCCACATGCCCTGGATCATTTCTGCCGAGTGGAGCTGCTATTTAGTGGTGTTCTAGCTAAACCAGAATGCAATACATCACTTTAATAGCATATTTTCTATTAGGAACTAGAGTGAAATACATGAAGGGGAGAAATTCCAGATTTAGTTCTTTCCACTTCTAAGCAATATGATTTTTAGCTGAGATTGTACATACTTAAAAAGCAATCATCCTGTTTCTCTTGTTTGTATTTTACTGAGTTGGCAGAACGGCCAGAGTCCAAGACATTAGGGTTTGTTTTTCAAGTAGCCAAATCACTATAAGGGGCTTTCAAGCCTGAAACTTCCCAATGAGCTTTATTTACTTGTCAGGTAAAAAAGTCAAACGACAGACAAGTACAACTGGAAAATGTGGATTTGTTAAAACCTGACAGAGAAGCAGGTAAGGGAAAAGGATGGGAATACTTATTCTGGCTTGAAGTGATCCTTCCAGAAATCAATAAAGGCGCAGTGCAGTGGACAGCACATATACAAGTACACGTGTATGCGCATACACAGACTCCTCACATGCAGGTAAAAGGTTTCATAAAACACTTTCTGGACAGTTAGAAGACAGTAACCAGGGACACTCAATAATTACATTTTTTACATCATTTTGCCATTCTAAATTAAATTCAGCATGTCCCTCCATCTCTGTTCTCATTTCTTCAGTTTTCTCTTAAGGTAAAGGTCAAGTTGTGAACAAGAGCTTGAACATGCATTGCTTCTGCGGTGCATGTTCTTGAAGCTTTTTTGTTGTTTCCTGTTTTTTCCTCCCTCATTTTTCCTGTTATCAGCTGTGCATATTCGTAGATGACCCTGTGTGTCTCCTAGAGACTACTCTTGACTACACAAGACAGAAAAACTCACTTTAAAACCAATTACAATAGGTTGCAAAGCCATTCAAGTCCTTGCAACCTTATTTCGTCTCTCAGTGTTTGTGTATCAGAGTGCTGCATTTAATCATAGAAGTACATAACATTTTTCACAGAATCTCATTAGTTAAGCAACAAGACCAGAATTCATATAACTAAAATCAGTATTTTGTTGTCTCTATAGGAATATGTAAACCAATAGCAGTGCTAAGACACTTCTGGGAGCTTTGCCTATCTAACTGGGGTGGCTGTTTTGCCTGGTAGTGTGTGTGTTTGTTTCTCTCTGTCTGCTCAGGCAGTGAAAAGGGGGGATTCATTTCTTACCCCAGAAGATGATTAGACAGTACTCTATAAACTTTGGGTGTTAAAATTCTTTAAACACCTTGTAGCAGCAACTGGTGTGATTAGTCAGGTGATTTGGTTTTAAGATGACCATGTATCATACATGTACTGAGAAATGTGTTATCCAGATAAACTCTTCACTCCCATTACTCTTCATGCTTCACTCAGGTTATATACCCAAAATGACATGTGAATTGTCTGACTGCATGGTTCCAGCTTCCGTGCTTAACACTATGACCAGAAATCCCTTCTGTATCCAGCCTGGCACCAGTTCTATCCCTACCTACTCTACACATTCGCATCCAATCCTAGTTCCTCCCTGGGTTCTTCACCCATCTGTGGGGAGGAGCTGCACTTTCCCTCCTCTCTGGGCTGAACACAGATGTCTCGAGGTTTCTTCATTTCCTCACTTCCAGACTGGAAGAAATGGTGCGGACATTTTTGTCATAGAGTGTGAGGATGAAAGAGAATCTTCCAGCTCTGTTCTCCTTTCTTTTCTCCAAAATCTTTTAAAAGATTGTGTATTTGATATAAAGGGGCTGGAAGCCCTAATGACAGCTCACTTCTGTCTCTTAGCTACATCCTTTAGTTATTTCAATTTGACATCTATCAGGCAGCAAGACCTTCCAGCAGAGTGAAAGATAAAAAAATGACAGAAAGACAGCTGGGCAGATAATGGTGAGCAGCTGTAAGATAGATAAGTGTGGATTGTGAGAACTGGAGCTCTAATAGACAGGAACTGGATGTCAGATGGATTCACAAGGCATTGTAAATACCAGTGCTTAAGAACAATAAGAAAGAAAAGTACAGAGTCTAATTGAGGTAACCTTCACATTTGCAGGAGTGCTGCAGTTCCTGTGCTCCAGCGAGCTGATGGGCTCTGCTCTAGGAGGGAATGCTTTTGAGTACATACAGTAGAGAAAATCAGATAGGTCAAAGCCAAATTTGAAGAACAAATAGCTGCAAATACAAAACACAGTAAGGAAATACGTCAAGATTAAAATGAGACATCCTGATCTATCCAGTGCTGACTACTAGTGAATGAAAAGTAGGACAAGGCAGACATGGGGGGAGATCCAGCAAGAGTTTCTAAATATGAGATATCTGCTATCTCATTTGTTTGTTTCAACTGGAAATTTAATTTATTCTTAACAAAGAAAGAAGCATTCTAACACCACCACAAAAAGCCATTTCATAATGGTGATTCAATGTGTTTCTAAAAATCCTAGGGACAGCTTCTATCCTAGGGAGAAACAGAGTTTTTTGAGGCGACTCAAACAGTTGCCACTACTGATACATAAAAGCAAGAACTATGAGTGAAGTTATGCTTCAATTTATAGCCACAACAGTGGTACACGTGCATGTACTGGAGCGTATGAAACAGTCAGCTTTGCTGGAAGAATTTTCCTGTAACGTAATGAAACAGGGAGACTGAATAAAATGGTAATGAGGAAAACTGTCAAAGCAGTGGTTAGTACACTTTGCAAAGGTCCTGCATCTCCCAGCAGCAGCCTCAGCTTTTATCCCATAGAACAGATGGTGTTTCAACCAGTAAACTGGAGAAGGCAGGACAACACTGTCCTGCCAAGAACAGCAAGTTTTAGGATATTAATATACATGTTGCACAACTGATGAGACACTGATTATTACAACTTGATTATCACTTCCACGAAAAATCCTGATTTTGGATTGCTTGCTTTACCTCTATTTATTAACAAATCATGTCAATATTCAAGCAGGGTAAATGGAATAACCTTGGAGGTTCATCTTGCCCTGGAATCCTTTTCTAGATGCTAAGACTATAACATGTACAATTGGTAGAGAGCTGAGGGATGTTACAAGCTACTGTGCCTGAGAAGGACTTTTATCAAACAGATGACCTGAAAGACTTATTTGTAACTTCTGAGACTGTTAGTAGACAAATTTTCTGTTGTCAACACAGCCTTTTAAAAGACTGCGTTCATCCCAGCCTTCTCATAAGAACGTTAACTTTAGCTGACATCAAATAAACTAAAATCTGGCTAAGAGAAAGACCACAAAAAGCAATTGCAAATGTGGAATTTTCACCAAGTAACTTGTTTCTAATGGGTAGGGATGGGGGAGCTGCAATATCCTGCCTTGGTCTAATATTGTTTGGTATATTTCAGAGTAATTGAGAATATGTATTAAAAAATCAGAATGTTTTCACCTGAGCTGCATATGCCAGAGTGGTACATGATGAAGATAGATTCCTACACAGCTTGACTTAAACTGGTTTGCCAGCAAGGGCAAATGAACATTTACATGTACTGATAAAACTATGCAGTCCATCTCTCAACACATTCCTCCCCAATTCTTTCATCTAAATGTAGGTCAGTATCTTAGAATACAATGGTATTGATAAAAACATTGCTATGCTCCAGTTATTCAGCTGTGTAAGACAATGCTCTAGTTCAGGCAGCAAATGCTTAAATGTGTAAGAAAACTGAATTACAAGAAGGTAAGCAGTGTCAGGTCAGTTTATGGCATCATTAGCACATTTAGTTTTCCAGTTTAATTCAGTATTAGGTTCAGCTCTGCTGTTATTCTTATGTTCAAAAAGGACGTTAGAATTTTGGACAGCTACAAAATGATCAATGTTTGGAAGACAGGCTGGCTTTTTTTTTGGAGTGAGAGAGAGCATTTCTATCACTTAGGGGAAAGACAAGAGAATTCTTTAAAATGGCTTGAACACACTTAGACGAGAAGGAGATGCCCAATAGTAACTTTTTAATTGGGCAGAAATGGATCACAAGGTACAAGATAAACAAAATTCAGGCTAGAAATAAGGTGAAAATTTTTGATTATGAGGGCAAGCACTGGCACTATCTATCTACCTATAAATATCTTGAGCTCCCCATTACTGGGGACTATTTGTATATGGTAGACATTGCATTTCAATCTCTTGTCATTAGCTATCTGAAAAAGTTACAGATATTTGGCCCATGTTATGGAAGGGGTGCAAATGAACAATCAAAATCACCTTCATATTGTGTTAAATTTTAGAATAGGCCAATTTTCAAAATATTGCTGTGAGAAAGTGAGAATTTTGGAGAGTAACAAGGCATCATTTGACTGGTCACTGAGTACTACTTCCATCTGAAATAAGTAGTACTTACCAGCAGGCACTTTGCTATATTATTTTCCCCTTTGAAATCTACAGCAGTACTGTGTAAATATTTGGATAATACCACAGTCATTTAACTATCATTTAATTAAATTGAAGTCTTTCTCTAGCTCCAGGTAACATTCCAAAATGTAGCAGAATTTCTCTGGGCCTCCATTTCAATTGATGATAAAGAAAACCTCTTCTGTCTACATTTCCTTTCAATCATACAATTTATAACAAATCACATGCCTTTAGTCAGGCATAAACTTAAGCAACAGATGTTGGTAAACAGCAAATATACAATATGTATTTATGTTTCACTATCAAGATTAGTACTGAGTGCTTAGAAGTAATAGAAGCATTAAATGTTTAAGAGTTGTGAGCTCTAGCTAACCATGCTGCCCAAGAGCCTGTTGCATTAATACAACTGAGAAGTAGATGTGGGGTTGGCAAGCAGGGGCTGGAATCTCACTCCCAGGAGATATTTCTATCAGCAGTGCCAATGAAAGGAATGTCACTGGAACCACCGTCTTCCTGATTTAAACTGGTAAGTCACATTTTATAAACATAGGCTCATAGAGGTTTAAGTACCCTTTACTTTTGACTAGTTATGTGCCTGGGTACCTAGTATTTATTGCATCAGAAGATGCAGACAGGACCTACTGGAATTGAAAGCACCCAAGTGCTTCACTCCTATTCAAACCAATTGGCTTCAGTACCCAGAAAATTGTTAAGTGTACAATTAGGGACTAAGTGCTTGGAAATCTAGCCCTCAACCATTAAGAAGTAATGAAAATAGAACACAAACTCATGGGTGCTCTTGGAAACAGACAGTTCTGAGTCCGTATGTTAGCTTAAGCAAGTTGAGTTCTAAAACACTAATAAAAAACATGATAGAAAAAGTTGGTCAATTAAAGCAATTTCATTCATGGGTGTTTTATTGTTGTATCTACTATACTAATTTTATCTGAAATGCTTGCAGATACCTTGTTTGCAATTTCTTTGAACATGGAGGGCAATATATGATGAATACAATAATACTGTTTAGAGCACAAGCATAATCCACAGTATCAAGCCTTTTTGATTATTGTGTAGAAATATGTAGGCTTTTTGCTTTTTTACTGGTAAACTTTGTAGGCTTACTGATTGATGGATAAGCCTATAATATTTTTGTTTGATTTTTATCTTCATTTTCATCTTCAGATTCTGGGAGCACTAATAACCACAGAAAAAAGAGTTCATTGCTGTGTTCTGAGAGCCTGCATGAAGCTGCTAGATGTACATACAGTCTGACTAACGGTACTTCTAGATGTCAAAAGGAAGGCCTTCTTTAAGCAATAGAATCACAGAGTATCTCAAGTTGGAAGGGACCCATAAGAAAATCTGGCAGAAGAAAAGATTCCTTCAGCTGCATTGCTGGGCTAAAATGTCTATTGTTAGAAATTATGAGGCTGAAGCCTACTTGTTTTTGTCATCGAGTAGTAGTCATTTTGTGATAAGCAAATGGTATAGATCCAGCCATTTGAACTCCCAAATGTCTCAATGTTTCAGTAACAGATGCTGCTCCTATTGTATGTGATTTTTTTTTCCTTCAGTGAAACTTACTTTCATCTCCAGTTTCAAATTCAAACTTCTGGCTATAGCCGCTGTATCCTGCTGCCGTCCTGACTCTGATATGAAATATATACTTGGTGGCTGGCTTGAGACCTGTGATGATAACACTTGGAGCCTTGGACCTTGTGGAGGAATAGCTGAGCTGCTCATGCTCCTGAGGGACAAAAGAGGGGAGAAATGATATCAAGTTGAGTCGTACAAATTTTGCAAAAATGATATAACAGAAGCTCCATATTCTTCTCATGAATGTAAAATGTGTTTACAAAAGGAGATCTAGGCATGGATTTCTGTACTTTGATTTTGTGCTGTAGTCACAATGCATGATATGGTCTTGACTTAGATTTCATCTTTTTGTCTTTGATCTTGCATATAAACATCACATCTTTGTGACTTGGGTTAGTAATTACACTGTAGTCAAAACAACATGGAATTAGTACAAGACTACATTTAGAGATAATGGCAGCTAGAATGGTAGCTAATTATTTGTTCACAATGGACAAACTAGGAGGTCAGCGAATACTAGTAAGCTGTAAAGTAAAGATGTTGGAGTATTCAAATACCCGCTACTCACTTCTACCCGCAGGTAGTGCCAAAATGCCGGCGCTATCCGTGGGTAGACCTGTGGGTAAAAGAAAATAAAAATTAACTTTTTCTTTAAAGTCTGTAAACTTCTAGAATGATTCAACTGCATCACTGCTGTTGGACTTAACTCCTCTTTCCATGTAGCTGTAATGTAGCTGTACATAAAAATTCCCTTTCACACTAGGTGAGGCGAAACTCTCTCTGCAAAAGTGCCCTGTTAATCTCCTAGCAGTTGATCCTGGGCATCTGCTGAGAACTCAGGGAATTCCTGACTCAGATCACTGAGAATTATGGTGTAGAGATCACTGGGAATTACCACTGCAGACACCTGCTGTAGTATGGAGCCCAGCCACATCAACTGATGTGAACAAACTAAGTGCTGCTTTGCTAGACAGGTGGTTGATGATACTTTTACAAGAAGAGATGACTCAGAACAGAGTTTATTCCCTGTCATTAATTACTGTCACTTGAGAAATCAGTAATCTGCAACATTTTATATGGTGCCTTAAGGCTAGCTCTACTTCTCCGAACTGACAAATGAACAGAAATGTCCTTGGCATATGCTTAACAATCCAACTGTGATATCCATAAGGCACCATATACATTTATTATACCATACTGCAATATTAGGAGTATTTATACATTATTCAAAGGGTGCTTTCAGGCTGTTAAAAAAGAAACAATCTGGTTCACAGAAAACACAGAACCAGGAGAAGAACAGGTTTCAGTTAGATTCTATTGGGCTCAACCTCTTCTGAGCAACATACATACATATTTTTTTCTGTAAGTATTCTTAGACAGACAGTTACTGAGTATAATGTCTTATTGTAGCTGGCCAAAGATAATGAGTGTGACAAGGACTGTGATGGTAACATTTCATCAACAAAATGGGTCCTTCCATCTGTGCAGGCAGGCTGTGGCTAACAGCATCTTCCTGAGGGGCTGCCATCTATGCCTGTCCTTCTGGGCACTGGAAGGTATTCTGGTCACCTCCAAGGGTTGTCTAGCTTGCTGCCCTCACCACATGCCTGCAGCTGCATGCAGGAGGCCCTGAAGGGTCCCATCTCTGTGTTCTCCTGCCTCCTTCCTTCTTTCCCTTCTGCAGCCTCTTATGCCATCCATCACAGTCAAAATGATGTCTAGGAGTCCACAATCATAAAAGTAATACTTCTGTCATATGGGAAAGGTAGTAAGATTTGTAACTGTAAGTGAAATGAAGGGAAAGGAACTTGCCACCTTGGTGTATGTGAGAAGAAAGAGCTTCAGAAGCCTGTACCTAAGGAGAAGGTGCTCAAACGTGAGACAAAATAGCTGGAAACTTCACATTGTTTAATGTGAATGTTTCACACAAAGACATCAGCCCTTCTGGGCTGGATTCATACATAAGACAATTCTCCAAAGAGTGGATGTTTTGCTTTCCACAGAGAGAAGCGATTCGAGGTTGATGGGGGTGGCTTTCAAGGTTGGCCCATGATCTTTCCCAGGAAAGCTAAAGATGGTCTTAGGATAAAACAATACAATTTTAGGCTGCAGAGAAGTATGGGATGCTTTGTCTTATCCTTGTCACAAATAATACACACTTTTGCATGGATTCTGAGTTCAAAAAGTGAATTTTAAACTGCAGGCCTTAGATGTAGTTCATGGGTGTTAGTGTGCGCTTTCACCAGACTCAGATTTTATGTTGTGGCAAAATTTACACATATATCAGCCCTCCTGCCATGCACCCTATTTTCCACTGGAAGGAAGCATGATTCTGTGGGCTAGAAGGAGCTACAGGATGCTCTGTGATAGACCTCCAATGGGGACAGTGATGGGACCATGGGAAACATGAAGGAGTTCATATACAAAGGAAAAGTACAACAAATGCTCTGATCCTTCATTTTAGTATCAGAGCAGCATTTGTGATCTTAAAATGGCACAGCACTCGCAAGAAGCAGTTCTGAGAACATGGGAGCTGAGAATGTAAACCTAAGTTAAAGGAGCCTATCTAATATAATATATTCATGTAACTATTAGATTCTGATAAGAGTAAGTTCATAAGGCCTCTTCTATAGCCTGCTGCAAATTTATCTTGGTGAAAACCTGTAATTAAAACAGAAATATAATCCAAAAAATAAGTGAAGCCAATGTTATTACACAATGCAACAGAAAGCCTATGAAGAGCTATCCAAGCTAAACAGAATTATACCATAACTTTGAAAATGCTATCTCTATTTCTACGGAAATTGTATCTTTCTTATTGTTCGTGTGATTCTTGTCACTGGATTCAGTTTGATCATGAGAGAGACAATGTCCACAAATCTGTGACAGTTTGGTCTATTCATGAACATGAACACGAACACCTTTCAGAATCAAACTCTTCCTTGCAGCCACCTCTGCATGAATATCTGAATCTGTATGCATCCTCATTTTCTACCTGGCTCTAGAGTCAGGACATTTTTTCATATCCTAAGAAACAGACAGACCGAATGGAGGTTGCAATGGTGCATATGGTCTAAGAGTAGACAAACTGATTTAATGGAGTACCAGGATCTGAGTAAAAAAATTAGCCTTCTGCTTTTGCAGTGCACTAGACTAGCTGCATCCATCCCATCAACATCTACTGTAATGAAACATTTCCACTGCATGACATCATCAGATTAAATGATAGTTCATCACTCACTGAAATCAGCTACTTCATTAACGAATGTCATAATCATTCATTCGGATGTTACATTACCATGATGAGCATTACAATTTTTCTCATAGGTTCAAAAGAAAGGGGATTCCTTCTGTTGATTCTAACACTTGCAGACGAATACATGCACCTCCAACTGCCACACCTACGTGAACATGCTGCTAATTTTACTCCCACCTTACTTCAGAGGGAAACAGCACAGAATTGAAGGCTGTGCACATAAATGAAATCAAATAGTGATAAAGATTAACCAAAATGTGAAGACTTTTCATCAGTTCATACGCATATGGCAAGCAAAGAGATTACATTCTGATGCTACAGGTGAGAAGTATATATGGCTAAAAATGGTTAGGGAAAAAAAAAAAAAGAAGAAATAAAAGCTGAAATACAGAATTTTGCTTGCAGTGTGCAAATAACCTTTAAAAGATTCATTTTACCAGTAAAGCAATGATAAAAATCCAGGCACGTTCAGACAGACAAGATTTGTCACTGTTAATATTTGAGTTTGAACGAGAAGCATGGATCTAACTGAAATTGCATCAGTTCTTGTTTTAGCAACTGAAAAGATAACTGAATATAATTTTCTACCATTTATAATATATAATGGGAACTCCAGGAACTACCACTCTGTGTTTACCTTACCTTACGAATGACAACCAAGCTATCCAGTTTATTGAATCCCATGAGTAACTGAAAAGCCTTCTCAGTGGGGAAAGAGTTTTCAAAGGCTTCTGCCAGCTGAAAACCTATTTCTTGTGTACCTTCAACTTCCAAGTGTAGATAATGCAGAAAGAATCCAAGGAGACAGTATCTGAGTTTACTACCAACTGCTTGCAAATATATTTTCTAGTTTATATCTATTGTCCTCTGACATGAAAATTCTGTGCTTAAGCCATAAAATACTGCTTAGCCTTTTCAGAGCATATCACTTACCACAAAGAAATACTAAAATAGAGATTCAATCTATACACCGCAGGGACCGGGTCTTTCTCCTGTGCACTAAAGCACAATGTATAAGCTGAATAAAGTACTACATTGAAGTAAAAAAGATTTGGAGGTCCATGATTCAGACACTGTCAATGTTTAAATAAAAGTTTAAAATAGTTTAAATAAAAGTTTAAAAAAGAAACTTTTAAGAGATCATTTGGTCACATTTTTCCTCTTTCCTTGATACATCAGTTGGAAGGATATCCACAATGTGACCTACAGAGGAAGCATCATTACTTTAAAGGAAAGACCATGATTCTGGAAGACAGGAATTTTTATTATTCATAGCTCTGATCTCTCGTGAAATGAAATCTCCAACACCTTTCCTACTTTTCCTATGGAATCATCTATGATGGCACTTAATTACCTTCACAGTCGCCTGAACTTTAATGCTGTGATACACATTAGAAGAAGACAGTAGGTAATTATTAGATATAATCAATGTGTGATTAATCAGTCCCAACAGACTCTATTAAAGACAAGTAACAGCTAACTGTGTACCTACTGTCGCTGTTTTCCAAGGACAACATAGCCACTCACAGCTCCAATTTATAGGAATTGCCTTGGATTTATACTGCCTATATTCCTTTCACAACTAATGTGCCCCCAATAATTCTCAAAAATTACTTCCTTTCTTCACAAGAAAGTATTTCCATAATATGATTTCTGAATGCCTATTGCCCCTAGTCATACCTCTCCTCTCATCTTCCACAGATTCTTGTAGATGAAGTATAATTACACTGAAATCAGTAAAATGAACTACACCAGGGAGAATCAGTCTGTCTTCAGTCGCCTCTCTATTTACCAATTTTGTGCCTGGTTTTCTCTTAGGTGATTATTTCGACCTAGGGTACATCAATTAACACGAATGACAGCAATAATATTGAGCAGATACTAGAGAAAACAGTCTCTGGTTCAAAACCAGCTTCTAAAATGAATTACTTCCTAATTACAATATGTTCAACAGCATTATGTAAATTCTCACTGCAACAGAGTGATAAGAAAAACTACAATAATACAAATAATAGTGGAAGATGCTATTCATATTCTTGTGAAAACAATTCCTAAGAATCTTGTAGCTCTAGTTTCCAGCTGACCAACAAACTTAAAGTACATTTAGAAAAGTGATTATAAAGAGATGAGGACCAATAGGAGCTAAGATGAAAACTCTGACAGGAAAAAGTAAGGCCATACAAAAAATTGCTGGTGGCTCTAGTAATTGCTTCAGAGATGAAACCTGCAGCATTTTAAGGCATCAGCCACTTCAGGTTGTAATCTTTTCCCTTCCCTTCTTGACCTCCATTGTGATTAATCTGAGATGCAACAGTCTGGGGACTGCAATACAGCAGCTTTACCTGTTTGGCCATTCAATATTTTATATTTTGATTGCCTGCCAGTCAGCTCATCACTTTCTCCATATATAAAGTGAAGCTGTCAACAAGAAAAGGGGAAGAACAGATAACCAATCATCAAGAAAATATGGAAAGGTCAAACCCCAGCCAAACCTCAATTTAATTGGATTATGTACCTGGAAAGGCAGAAATGAGTTAATGTGAGGTAAACCATGAGAGAAAGAAGGTTAAATGAGGAGTGATGATGACAGGGTGACTCTAAACAAGTGGTCACATACTTGCCAGCACAACGAGGTGAGAGATAGGCAGAGCAAAAGCTGTGTGGTTAACAACGCAGGCCAAATGGGAACACCAAGTGTGAGAGCAGCACACAGGCCTCTGCTGATCATATTGACAAGGAGATTAAATTGAAACGAATAAAACCAGGTCTGTGCCTTAAGTTGGTGATGGAACAGGGTGCAATGCAGAATATGACTTGACCTATAGATAAGCGCAGATATTAAATTCACCCTTCCTAGCAGCTATAAGCTACTCTGATAAAATTTGTTTGTGAATTAAAATTATTTACCAGTGAAAACCTCTGCAGAGGATTTCCTGGAGCCTTTCTAACTTAAGCACATAAAAATGGCAGCCTCTCTACTTGCCCAGGAAGATTTCTCTTATTTTTTCACTCATTTTATTTTTCCTTTCCCCTGCACCATCTTCTCCAGTTGGAAAAAAGCAAGGCACTACTGTAAGCATGGATTAGCCCACTCATGGTAAAAATCAACTCAAGTAGAATCTGAAAGTTCTGCTGGCATCTTTGGACAGCAAAGCACAGTTTCTTCTCAGATACCTTACACTAAGGTGTATTTCAAAAGGAGATAATAGATTCGCTGACAAATACAACTCATCAGGAAACAGATGCAATCCTGCAAAATGTAAAGATTGAAGCCTTCTGTAATTTTATGTGAAACAAGGCCAAAGAACCATGTACACACAGCCTGTGGGCTACTTCCCAACTCATTCCTTTGGTACATGAGATATATAGCTCAAATTTCTGAATCAGGTCTTGTACATACTATTGCAGACTAGACTCCATATGAGTGGTACAGGTTCCTTCCCCCCACACTCAACTTTAACACTCCCCTAGAGTCCAGCAATACGTACATTAGTGGGTTTCTGAATTAACTAAATTCGCTTTAATTATGTTTTACAGCTCAAGGACTTTCTTCCATGAATTTACTTATTTTCGGATCCAAACTTGCTTGTGGCTTCCAAAACATTGCTAGGTAACACGTTTAATTACAAAAAATTAAAAAAAAAATAAAATTACAGGAATTATTTATTTATAAATACAGTTTGGTTTTGTTTGTTTGTTGTGAATAATCATGGATATCCGTGATTCGTTCAGTCAAACTCAGCATATCTCTGTACATCACAGAAACCATACTTCCAGTTACAGATGGGAAGTAGGTCACTGGATAATGAAATTTGAAAACTGAAAATGTAAGACCCTGGAGGAAAGATAACAAAAAGGGACAACTCCTGTGATACAAAAAACCTGCAATGCAAAATCCAGAGTCCAAACACCTGGAGGTCTCTAAGTTGCTGACACATCCTAACTGACAAATAAAGAAAAGATCCTTATTGCTATACAATAGTTTGGAAACAAGCCATACTTACAGCAAAAATATTCCTAGTTGTTTACTTGGCTTACAGATACACACAGGAAAGCTATTAGCTGTGGTTCAGTCATATTAACAAAGCTATCCCTTTTATTTAAGTTAGCAAAATACTTTTATAGATGGAATTGATTCAAATTGCTGTTGTGGATCAGGAACAAATGACTGGTCATTAAGAGTAATTTAAATCTACATGAATGTTATATGATAATGAGTCTTTCACATGCTAACTATATATACAGTTCTTTGAGACACTTTCCTTTTCAAAGAAAATCTGCATTTACAGAATAATGTTGACAGTATTGATATAGATTTCAACACCACTCAACAAAAATCAATTTTGGAGGAAGAATTCTGGCAATAAAATACAAAGTCTGACACTAACTATAGTTTGACTTTAATCACTCCAATACAAATAATAAATGAGAAGCAAGAGGGAACCTGCTAATCTATATATAGGGATAATCCATAGAGGTTGGGCAGAGTTTTTCATTATGCAAACCTCTTCAACTATAAATATATCAACAGCTATTGAAAAAGTCACTAAGATATTACATTCTTTGTGCATTTGTGAGCACGTGTGTGCATCTTTCTGTGTCTCAGTGCCGGGATTCAGCAAACATCTGTCTTGTAACGTTAACTCCAAAGGGCTGAATTCATCTCTGGCATCATGACTATATAGCAAATCCTGGCACTACATCAACAATAAATACAGAATATTATTCAAATTTATGGTTTTTTCAAGCACCTCAGTGAGTAAAAAGCAAAAATCAAAATATTTTTCCAATCAGTTTAACATGGATATCAAAGGCCAAAGTTAACAATCTAGCAAGTAAACTACAACGCTGATTTTATACTTCCAAAACTGACAAAACAAGTTTTGTTCCTATATTTGTATCAGGGAAGTGCCCATTTTTAGTTTTACTATTTTTAGCAGAAATAATATTTTTTGAGTTGGTAAAGATGAACCAAAAAAGTCTGATTTTTTTTTTTTGTTTTCTTTGATTTCTTAAATTAACCAGGTGAAAATACCCTTTTAAAAAGGAAGAGCTGTCTCAGTCACTAAAGAACAGCCTTCCTGATACTACATTATGTTAGTACTTCTGGCAGTATATGCAAGAAAACCAGATAGCTTGTGCAAGGTCATTGCAAATACAAGATTCATCAACCTGGTGAAGCTCCTACAGCAACATAAATGTGTTTATGAGCAGCAGGTGAATTCCTACAAAAGACTCTAAAGCTATTAACAGCTCAGTAAGGAGTACATAATAATAGGTTGTTAACTCAGCCTCCCTGACAAGAACATCAAGAAAGGGCACTTTGAAACTATTAATACTAATACATTAAAAAAAGAGGACTTTTACATTATGTTTCCTTAAATCAACAAAACAAACATTCATTATTTTATTAGGATACAAAACTAACAAGCCTATGTGGTAGCTACTGAATAACATAACCTTTCTGTGAATTCAAGTTGGCTAATGAATTAATCTATTGAAATGAAAAGCTCCTCTAATGTTCGTGTTTATTCAACAACCACCCAGACAAACCCATGGTTTTTATAATATGTGGTAAAATGTTTATACACATATTAAAAATGGGAATAGTATATTCTGTTGCATGAAAACAGAAGGGGTTTCCTTAAAAGAGCTTTCTCTTTCTGAGTATTTTTTCCTTTCCCTCAGAATGACTGCTTTGGGGACATCACAATAAAAAAGGAGTTGCTTATATTATGCAGTCAGTGGCTTTGTATAAGTTTCCGTGTGAAAAAAAACCCATTAAAAGTGGAAAACTAACAACAATCTGTCCTTCTGCACGGTTAATGTGCAGCTGCAATGCAGTCTAAGGAGAAGATTGAAAAAAAAGGGAAAGATCCCTATTTTCTCCCTTTTGCCCCCCAAAATACACGTCTCTACCTGTATCTCCCCAAATGTCTCTGAACACATGAGGGATTGCAGGAAAAAACAAAGTTAAAATGATACTTTGTATTGGAACATTCCTTCACATTCAGGTAAGATGAAACCTCACGGCTCAAAGTACATCTTCTTGATTTAACCTGTAAATCCACCTTTATGGCTGCAGAAGAACAATTTATGAACAGTAACTAGTTTGTGTATTATGAAAACACTATCCTAGCTTCAGGTTTTAAAACAGTTTGGGCTCATAGATGAAGATTTTGGGGAACTTTTAAGCTAGTTTTTATTTTAAGAAGCCCTAAAGGAAACTTTCTCATGTATTTTAGAGAAATGGTGACCTGAACATTATATGTAGCTTATAAATAAGGTACTAATTTTTTGCTTAGATGACCATCTTTTGGCAACTACACTGACTGTATTTAGGTCATTGCTATTGAAACTTCCTATTCTTTTTGTAAAGATGTGTTAAACATTCAATCCCAAAGTTTGACTCCTGAATGCCTGTTAAGATACCTGAAGGAACTACAAGTCTAGTTTCAGATGCTACTAAAACTTACTGCACCTAAACTCAAAAGTGACTATACCACAACTAGTTAATATCAGCAACAATGACGATAACAACAACAGCAATAAAATGCTCTGAGAGTACACTCTCCATTTTGTTAATTTGGGATAAAACATGTTAAACTTCTTACCAATTTCTTTTGTGCAACTGATATAGAGACATTTCTTTTTTACCATATGTTTATCAAAATATTCTGAAGTTTGTCCTCCGGAGGTAGCTGAAGCTTACTGCGCTATGAAATAGATGCTTTTGATTTTTGACCCTACCTAATCACACGTTCAAGATTAACAGCAGATTCCTGCAGTTAATATTATTACTCTTGCTGTGTCAGTAATCTATTTTTAAGACTATTTGTTTCTGAAGTTCAAATTATTAATGTCTAGAAAAAAATGTTTAATAATGCCTTTTATTAGGAATCAACCTCTGCCATCAGTGGAGTTAGCTTTCTCAGCTTTCTTTGAAGTATGGAACCAGCTGTGTTTTTTTTGTCTTGTAACAGTTTGCATACCTCCTATGCCTATGTCTTCAAAAGACTTTCAAAACCATTTATTCAAAACCATTAATGCACTTTTACTACATTTGTGCAGCTCTTCTAGCACTTACTGGAATAAGCTTTGTACATGCAATTTTCCTTGGGGAAAATGGTACTGGCTACAGACAAGAATAGAAGATCAGCAGAGACTGAACTATGGTTTTTGTTAAATTAAATCCACTAGGTTTGCTTAAACAACATTATATTTCCCCTTCAGATTTTTTGGTTCAGCAGGAACAACAATAGTAATAGCTCTGTAGGCTACTTTATTATTAAATACAAAGGCTTAGAAGCTATCTCTAAATAATTGACAACAACTATTAGGAGGCCAGCCAAACCAGGCACCTAATGGAGAACGCCTAGCTCAGAACTTCTTTGATAAACCCATTGCTGCATGCAGTTGATGTTTAGAGGCCAGATTTCTTTTTCTCCTAATAGTAATTATATCAGTGTCATTAATAATGGCTGCTGCAAGGCCCATAGCTGCTTTCCTGCAGGCAAAAATTGCATCTGCTCAGAGACTCTCATAATTATTCACTGTCGCTTTCAACAGTTCTGAGAACTCTTTTTAGAATGTAAGGCCTTTACAGTTCTTCCCTTGGGACACTAGGTTAATAACAGCGAATAGGAAAACTGAGAAGCTTGTTTAACATCACTTACCATGCTAAAATAAGCCGGGAGATCTCATTTTAATGATTATCTCCCCAAGCACATTTGTAGTGATTATTTTTTAAAAACATCCACCAGACATGGTTCATTTCCCAGGAGCTCTGAATGGACCAGAATGCCCGAGGCAGTCCTTGGAGCCCTGGGGCCTCACTGTGACATGTTGATCTGTTCCTGCAGCTATGGACAAATACTTAGGTCTGCTTAATACTACTATCTAAAAGCTCTTATGCATCCAAATTAACTCAATGCTCTTGTTTTTATAAGAACGTGCTGAAAATGCAATGAAAACACATTGCATGAGCACTGCATTTCTTGCTCTTACATCAGAAACATTTCACTTGTAGGCAGCAGACTGCTACTTACACCTCAAATAACTTCAATAATTGAAAAATATTACAGGAGCAAAGTGCTTTTTCAAAAAAAGAATGATTTACATGAGGCTAAAAATTGCCCAGCTAATCATTCAATGCTACCAGCATAGCACTTGTACACTTACTGACTGCCCAGGCAATTAAGTGCTCAATCCCAATTGTTATAAGCCTTTTCCTGTTCCCTAGTCTTGTCACTGATGTTGACTTTAAAATATAATCAGGAAGCTTGCAAGGTTATCAAGCACACTATGGTAGATGTAACAACTATAAAAGAATATGCCCAGAGGAAGAGCCAGTGGATGCTAGCAATCCAGCCACAGCAGTACCAAATGAACTCTGCCTGCTCATGAATAATGTCACACACTCTGCAGGCTCTCTTCAGCCTCATGTGGATTGGAAATGGTGCGTGTATTATTCTTCATGATTTAAAAAGCATAGAAAACCATAAAAGCAAAATCTGAACCAAGAAAGTAACAGCTGGTACTTAAGGGAAATAGGGAAGTTGTAGCATAGTTGTGTCTGAAAAAAATGTAATCTTTCTAACTCAGTTACACAATAGGAAAAATTGTAATCAAAGAAATGGAGAGACTGGAATGGTTTAGCTGTTTAAGTAGTTGGGAGATTGAGGGTCAATGAACCTCACGTCACATGCACCTCACAGAAAGGCATAGGGCTATAGAAAAGAAATGACTGATCTTACTTCACCCTTCCAAAATGTCACTGAGAAATCCAGAGGATTTTCTGATCTACATGATGTAGGCTTTTATAAGAAATGTCCATGTCTTGTCTAATGACTCCTGTTCGTGGAGGTTAGATTCCAGGTGATGCTCAGGTAGGGTCAGGTTTTTTCTGAGCAGAACTGAACTAAGCTGAGAAGATCATAATGAAATACCTCCTTAGCTGGAGAAGACACAGGGGAACATCTGTTGTCCTAAAATGGGATAAGTCACATACCTTACACTGGCAGTTCACATGGGGAAAAAAAAGCTGGAATAAAGCAACTTGGACACATATGTGAAAATGAGCCTGAAGCACTCTGAAGGCTCCCAAGACTGTGCTGTTGCTGTGCTGTTGCTGTGCTAGTCTAGTGTGATACTGAGCATAGCACAAAATTATCTGTTCCTCAGAATGTGTGGAAAAAAACAGGCAGGGGAAAACATCTTCATCTTTACATGCACTGAGTGCCACATCTTTTTGTCACCGAAGTGCAGAGCATGGCATCTGTTGTACATACACACTTCTGTGGCTTTGAAATAATATGGTCCATGTATTTCTAGACAGATAGATTTTCTTTATACTACAGGATACTACTGCAGACAAACTATCCTGAAATACAGTATTACTTTTGTGTTTATAATTTTCCATATTATTTTTTGTAAAAATAATTCTGTCATTCAAAGCATTATGTGTTGATAGACTTAAATCCTCACATAATTCCTATGAAGTCATTTACCACAACATCTAGTCTGTATTTTACTACTCAAATTCAGGATGGCTCATTTTAATTCATATTAATGAATATTCAAAGAAATAGTGATGTTTATTTTAGTGTTAGATTTTTAGAAGCAGCACTGTTTCCTCTATAAGTTAATACAGCTTTAGACTGATAGAAAAATTAAAAAGGTCATACTGCTTTCTAATTCTTTAAACCTGATACTCTCCTCTATCTCTTCATCTCTTTCTAAAATCTCATTGGAAAACCAGTTTCCCCTTTGCCTCTACTGCTCAGTTATTTTCCCTCTTTTATTTACTAATTCAACTCTAAATAATACTAATTCAACTCTAAATAATACTAGAATGGAGGAAGAGTCATACCTGACATCCTACAGGTCCTGTGCACTGACTGCCATATGGAGGTGGGATAAAATTTTTATGTGAAGCCTGTGAGCTGCAAATGGACTGTCAACAAAATGAAGTATTTCTCAAAGGGATTTGGCTTTAGTGTAAATTTCATCAAAAGACAAAGAAGCAAAGGAACAACAGCCAGCCCCTCCATCCCACATCCTGCTGCAAAAGACACTCTGTTTGGAGATGTTATTGCAATGCCTTGGAAGAGTACTTGGGTATATCCCATTAAAATCTCTTCCCGACAGACATGCTTTCTCAGCTAACTGTATATTATATTGTGTGTAACAGAAAATATAATCCAGCTGTGTATTTGTGCCATATGGGAGAACAAACTTAGCACAGTTGCTGATATGTACACAGCTTGGTATGCTTAATACAGCTCTCGGGGAGCATTAATATTTCAAGACTAACTTTAAGGGTTTGGGTGGAAAAGGGGAGGAATAAGCATTTTCCAGTTCAGCTTCACAACCTCAAGTGGAGCAGGTATGGTTTATATCCACTATGTACTATTTCCTTTTCCTTGAGGGAATTCCTACGACAGAACACCGTTCCTGCTCTGCCTTTCCTTTGGCAGGCTGCAAGGGAGGGTTTTTCCTGCTCAACTGAAGGGTCTAAACTAAACCAGACTGAAATTAACTAAACTAAACCAAGCCAGCTCAAATAACTTTATCTCTGAATAAAACACTCTTGCCACCTGTAACCATTCTGATTTGTGTCTTTCCATTTTCCTCCCCATCCCCCTTGGAGCAAGGGGAGGAAGAAGCAGAGAAATGAGTGAGCGGCTGAATGGTTCTGAGTTACAGCTGGGCTTAAACCACCACAAAAACACAGAAGAGATTCCTTAAATTCTTCTTTCCAAGAAATATACCTCCCCATAAGCAGCACAGTAGCAACCACCACTTGGTGTATTGGTAAGGAATGGTGAGGAAAACCTGTATGCTCTCTCTGTTTCTGCACAGTTCATGCGGAGGGAACCAAAGGCCTTTCTTTCACCTCTGGGATCCCCACAGTCAAATGAGCGTACGTGGTCTAAAAGCCTTTCTTGGTACAGTCTGAACACAGAGATTAATTTCCAGGGATGCCCCGCAACGGTGCCCAGTCTGTGGCTGCCATGGGCAGGGACATCCCCCTGGGCCTGCTGGCCACAAGCAGTGCCTCAGGGCCAGCAGCCCAAAGGCCTTTCTCCAAGGCATGCGGGGTGAAGGGGCAGCGGCCGCGGCAGCAGCAGCAGCAGCAGGGCTGCGGTGGGCAGGGCTGGGGGGGCCCCGTCACCCGCGTGTCGTAATGCCACCGCCCACCAACGCAGCATCACAATGCCCCGGGGCAGCATAAGGCCGCGTCCTCCCGTGTCCCACTGCCAGAGCGCCGGGCTTTGCCACCTGGACATTGAAGCATTATATATTTCCTAACCAAAAGCATTAAGTTGTTCTTGGCTTCAGGCAGATGTAAATCTTTGTTAGTCATTTTTATTTTGTTGTTTGTTTGCTTTGTTGAAAGGTAAAGGTTTAACAAGCTACAGTTAAGAGTTCCTGAAGAATCTGACGCAATTGTGAAATTATACTTTTTTTACTAATGAATCGATACTCCTTCTATTAACTCCTGGTAATTAAGATATTACACATGTAATAAATTGCAGGATAAAACACAGTAATGACCTCATGTTATTACAATGAAATTAGAGCTGAACAGAGGAAGACTTCAGGCAAAAGGAAGAGGCAGACTACAAGAAACAGAATCCATGCCCTCTAAGAACAAAGCTTTTACTTAAAATTTGAACATCTTTCTAGTGGACTCCATATGTACTCGAATTTTCAGAAGATTTGAGTGCTATCCAAGAGGAATAAATTGAATAGGAAGGTATGCAGTAACTGCTAACATAGTATTATGCATAAGACTTAAAATAAACACACAATTCCAGGCTCTATCACTGTCATTTCCATTCATCCAGGATCTCAAGAACATCCACTGGGCAGTTTTCATCATTAAACCAACAGAGCTATATTAGCAACATTTCAAATATTTAGGTCAAATTCAGCTCAAATTAAGCACAATATTGGCTAAATAACCAGAGAGAATAAAGTGTAAACTT
>JAVKLG010000014.1:0-25622 GCA_034783915.1 Agapornis pullarius | reverse complement strand
GCGAGGAGGCCGAGGACCGGCAGGCGGGCTCGGCCCGCGATGCAGACGGCGACGGTGAGTGCCAGGGCGCCGAGCAGGAGGAGGTCGAAGGCGAGGCCGTGGGCCGGGTTGCCGGCGGCCGGCAGCATCTCGGCGACCGGGCCGGCGCCGGCCATGGCGGGAGAGCAGACGGAGGCGAGCGCCAGCGCCGCGAGGGGGATGCGAGGCATGATGGTGTCCTGATGTGGGATGCTCGGCGGGCCCGGCCGGCGCGGGGTGGGTGCTACCGGCCGACCCAGGGCGGCAGCAGGACGACGACGGCGATGGCAGCCGCAATCGCGAGGCAGCCGAAGAAGGCGCCGATCAGCATCGGGTCATCCACCGCCGCAGGCCCTGCGGCAGCCAGTCCCGCCAGGAGGATGCGACAGGCGCCGGCCCTGCCACGACAACGCGCGCAGCCGGCACCGGCGGGCGGGCGGCAGTCGGCGCCATGGGCGTCAGCGGGCCAGCTGGGTCAACGTGGGGCGGGGCGAGGGGTGCGGAGGTAATCGGCGCGTCGGGGATGCGCGCCGTGGCGGCGCCAGGCTGGTGGCCGGCCGCCACCAGCGCCGCCTTGAAGGCGTTGTGCGCCACGGCCACCTTCGACCCGTTCGTCGAAACGTCGCCGTTGACCATGGCGCGCGCCTCGCGGGCGAGCTCCTTGCCGGGCCCGAAGAAGTCGCGCAGCTTCCTGCCCGTGTACCAGCCCTCCTGCAGCCCGACGAAGAGCATGGCTGCCGAGATGTCGGGATTGAGCATCAGCCCCGGCGTCGCTTCGAGATCCTGACCGGGCGAGAGATAACCAAGGGCGGAGAGCCGCTTCGTCGCCCGGCGGGCGTTGTCGCGCCCCGTGGCCTGCACCAGTCCCATGCCACGGAACCGCCACCCGTCCCCCGGCTGCGTATTGCCGAGCCGACCGCCGTAGACGTAGTTCGCCAGCCTCTCAGCGTTGCGGACGTAGGGTGCGGCCGCGGCCTCGGTCGCGAACCGCGACGGCCACACCGCCCGGATCCGCGCCGCGGTCGTGTAGGTCAGGTTCTCGACCCGCGGGATCATGGCCCCGCCGGTCTCATGATGCACCTCGGCGAAGCAGTGCGCGAGGCTCGCTGTGCTCATGTCGGGCGGGGCCGCGTCGAGCATCGCGTTCATGCCGTCCACCTGGGACTGCGTGAGCGAGCCGCCGAACGGAGCCGCACGGGCGCGCGTGAAGAATGCCGCCCTGTCCAGGGTCGCGGTCATCAGGATCTCCAGACTGTCAGGGTGCACGGTGGGAGGAAGCTCGAGTCGAGTGTCGGGCTGTGATCGGTCCGCAACATGGGGACAGGTTCGCGCCGGGCGGTTGGCACGGCCCATGAAAACCCAAGAGGGCGCGTGAGGAGCGGGACAGCAAATCATTGCCGCCGCAGCGGTTGTTTGGCAAACAGCATCGCCCGCCCTTGAGAACCGAGACGATGCTACATTTTCTAGTCACAGACGCGAACGGACAGTCTTTAGGGTCCTTCCCTGCCGAGGATCTCCGCGCCGCAAAAGAGCGATGGAGAAGTGGGCTTGTGAATAGAAATACCATAATTGTCGATTGTGATGACCAGGACGGAGATCCATCTATAGTCCGCTTTTTCTCGATGCCAGGAAATCCTATGGATGAACCGCAGGGCGTCCGCTACGAGGGGGCTGCCCGTATCATTGCGGACCCGCGCATTACGCGACTTCGCTAAGACTTGACCCCCAAAAGGCTCGTTCGCCGTGGATTTCAAGTTGAAGTAGGGTGTAAGATTGCGGATAGAGCTCGCATCAGCTACGGCAGGTTGGCAAATTCAATGTAGGGCGGACCAGTGAAGAGAACGATTTATAAGACAGGTGTTTTTGCAGTTGCGGCAATAGTGGAAGCCATGACAATCAATGCTGCACACTCGGAACCGTTCATCACCCTGTCTGGGGGTGAAATCACACTATATTCTTGGGATAAAGATAAGTGCACAAGTTCATTTATTCCAGACGCTCCAGCCCGCGCCTTTCGTCGCGCCGATGGTAAGATGACGCTGATCTCTACCCATTACGATAATTGGACGATGATAGGATCCGGCTTCAATGATCTGAAGACATCGTGCAAGCCGCTTCTGTCAAAGAGTGCTTATACACAAAAAGGCTTTGGGTCGTTGTGGATCGAAGCAACGTACACCGCCAATGGAAAAGATGTGACCGCTCTCCTGAGCGAGGACTTTTCCGAGAGACAGAGAGCCCAGGGCTGCGACCCGAAAGGTGCCCCCGGTCGATGCTGGCTCAACGACATCATCTCCGCCCACTCATCCGACATGGGCGAGACGTTTCAGCTTGCGCCAACTCCGGATGAAAAAGTCGTCTCCATATCGCGCGACTACCCGCCCGACGCCAATCGCCGCATAGGCGCATTCACGACCACCAACATCGTCCAGGATGGCGAATTCTTTTATATGATATCCTGGCTTCAGGGTGAGGATGATAAAAATACTGGCAACTGCTTATTCAGGACGCGCGCCCCGTCCGACCCGTCAAGCTGGCGCGCCTGGAATGGCAAAGACTTCTCGCTCGACCTGCGCAAGCCGGGAGCGGATCGTTGCCACTTCATGCCACGCTCGAAAGTGCAAACTGAGGCACGGTCGCTGTCACGTCTGACGAAGCACGGCCTGTGGGCGGTGGTGTTCGCCGGACGCATGAAACTGCCCGGTGATGCGGACCCCGTTACGGGGTTCTACGCATCTCTCTCACGGGATCTTATGGATTGGCAGACCCCGACGCGGATCATGTCCGCGCCGACCATTGCTCGCGAACAGCAATCCGAGTTCGTATTGTCTTACCCGTCTCTTCTTGACCCTCAAAGCCGATCGCGAAACTTCGACACAATCGACAGCGATGAGGCGGTGCTAATTTATACGAAGCATCACCTGAAAAACGGCCGGGGCACGATGAACAGGGATATACTGTACAATGCCGTGAAAATCAAATAGGCGCCGCCAAGGGTACGGGCACCTATCTTGTCGGCGAAAATGCCCGTATCCTTATCTTCGATCGGCCGTTAGAGGACGTGGCGCATCAGCGGTTCTCCGATCAACGCGCGGGATGCCTGGATGCAGCCTTCGATCTCGGCGGCCGACGGCGCCGTCCAGTCCTGTCCCGAGATCATCTCCGCATCCACGAGTTGCTGCCGCAATTGCTCAAAGTCGAGGACGGCCTTTGCGCGCATCAGCGATGCGCCCTCCCTCGTCGGGATCAGGTAGTAGTCCGCGCAAGGCGTGCCGGCCGGCGCCCGCCCGCCAAATGTCGCCACCTGCCAGTCGAAAACAATCGACATCGGGCGACGCCGGACGACGAATGCTCGCTGGCTCGGGTTGCAGAACGGCGCATATAGATGAATGGGCGACCCTTCGGCAAAGACCAAGTGCTTGGCGCCCTTGTAGATCGCGATCTGCTCCTCAATCGGCAGCTCTTGAGGATGAACGATCTCGTATCCCTCTTTGGCAAGCTCCCTCTCAAGGAAGCTCTCGCCTATAATCTCACCCTCGTTCGCAGTTAGCTTCGAACGCGAGACGTATATCTTAGCCCTGTGATAGTGTGGCGCGATATCGACCGCGCCGAACATCGCACGGACCTGCGGATGCCCGTAGATGAAGCCGATGATCGGGTGTGCCGCCTGGTCCGGCACGTACAGATGCTCGACCTTGGTCGGGGTATCGATGATCGTCAGCCGCAAGCCGGGACTGATAAGATCAAGCATCTTTCTCATGTACGACGGCACGCGGCGATTTCTATCGCGCAGATGGAAAACGACACTGTCGAATTCCGAAAACCTAACCGGCCACAGGCGGCACAGGCTTTCCGCGAGAAAATGCCCGAAGTGTTCATTCTTGAGGATGCCCCCGTAGAGATGCGTACCCTCAAGAAATTTCGCGCTGGCGTCAGGCCGTACCACATCAGGGCAGTTCTTGGCCCCATTTTTGAGATGCAGAGAGCGATTGCATACTGAGCCGTCGCTGTAGTTTGCGCCGCCGTCGAACGTCGGAAGACTATCCCCGTCGCGCCTGCTAAAGCGCGTCAGGGGGGTCACAAATCCGTGCGACAGCACCTCGGCCGAGATTGTCGTGGCTCCGCATTCCGCAACCGCTTTAGCAAGGTGCTCGCGGTGATCTTGCGACACGTCGGTGACAATCTTCGCCGAAGGCAAGTGATGGCTCATGATTCGCCCCATTTTGGACCGCCGGAAGATGGCACTGCGCCATCCCAGCGTCCAATGGAGCGTGTCACGCGGCTTCGGCGATCTCTGCCTCTACCGAGAGGTCAAACACGAGGTCGCAGACACGCAGAAGAATGCCGTTCTCCCGCCGGGCGTCACGGTTATCGCAGCGTTGGTCGAATTGTTGTCGATCGCGCCGCCTACAGGTGGATAGATCGTTAATGTATTACCGCCGCGATTGAAGATTATCTGCTCGTCTCGGAATACGCTATTCAGTTGCACGCCTGCATTGGGCTGCGGCACTGACGATACGACATTGACCCGCGCCGCGAGAGCGGTGGCCGTCGCTTGCGTCGTCCCGGCCGCAACGACAGCTGTATTTTGCGAGGCGCTGACGACAGGGCTCCACCCTGTGTTGCCCGTGCCGCTGTCCTTGACGTACAGCGCGCGCCCGACGCCACCAAGCGTGCGCATCACCAGACTGCCGGGGGCCGCGGGGACCAGCGCTTCCGGAGAGCCGGGGATCGCCAGGATCGACACCACGGACTGCGTGGGGGTCAAAGAGGTCACGCCGATGGCCCCAGGGAAGACGGCCTGACCGCCCTGCGTCTGCATCAAGGCCGCGTAATCGCCTGGACCGCCGTAGGCCCACGTGATGCCGTCCGCGCCCGTGGAGCCCGACCCGGCCGTCGCGGTCGGTCCCGACCCCGCCGCTGTCGTGCCGCCCGTGCTGACGACGGTGTACCAAGACCCGTTGTAGCTGCGCACGTCGCCGAGGCTGACCGTCTGGCCGCTCGCCCAGGCCGGCGTCGTCGAGGACCCGATCGCACCCCTGACCCCGAGGACACCCTGCGCTCCGCGAATGCGGACCGAATTGCCGCCGTTGCTCCAGACGTGCTCGCCGGTATCGTCGATCGTGTAATTGGTGAGGCCATTGACGATATTCCGGAGGAGATAATTCCACCGCGCCCCGGGATCGTGTTGGAACAGCAGGCCCGAAGTCATCTGACCGACAATCGCGTTATAGACGGTCCCCCAGGCGCCCGCCTCGGCCGGCCTGGTGTTGATGGCCCCCTGCTGAATACCGAGATTGCCGGTCACCGCGAGCGAGGTCGGGTCGTAGGTGATGGTCTTGAACTCTGAGTGCGCGCAGAACCCGACCGCGCCGACGCATTCCGTCTGACCCGTCATGAGGGCCGCCGCCCCCTTGAGGGAGGCCGATGACGTCGCGTCCGGTCCGCCCTGCTTCGCGCTCAGGTAGAGCGTGTCGATCTCGCCCTGGAGCGGCAGGGTCGTGCACAGTCCTGCCGCCTGACGCTGAACAGTGCACTGCCAGTTCAGCTTCTCGACGAAGAAGCCGTGCGCGAAATCGGCGTTCTGCGCGCCGTTCTTGCCGCTGCCCTGCGAGAGGAAGAAGCTGCCCACGCCCGCGCGATTGTTCCCCGAGGGGCGGGATGTCGAGAGCAGGCCGTGGAAGACCTTGCCGGCATCGGTTGCGACGCCGGACAGCCCGACCATGGACCGGTTGACGTTCGGCCCGTCGATCTCCCAGAGCACCCGCGGGTCCGGGGTCGATTGCGAGAAGGCGTAGGCGCCGACCGTCCCGGCCGGGAAGCGCACGACGCCGCCGCCCGCCGCCACGGCCGCCGCCGACGCGTCCGCCGCTGCCCCGGCGAGGGAGGATGGCGAGTTGATGGCGCGGTAGGCTCGCACGGACCGGCGGTCGACCTCGATATCCGAGAGCGCCCGTGCGACGCCGCCAGGCACCGCCACGCCCACCTTCGATCCATCGCAGCCGCCGTCCGGGCAGAAGGCGCTACCCGAGATGGGTCCGCCGGCTTTCACCCCGCCCTCGATCGTCGCGTCGCCGCGGACGGGCGGAAGCCGTGCGGAGGGGAGGCGCGGGCCAGGGTCCAGAGCGAGCGCGGGGACGCTGACGATGAAGGCGAGCAGCGTCAGAGGCAGGCGAGCAGGCATGTCAGGTCTCGTCACTTGGGGCTGATGTAGATGAAGCTTCCGCCGTTACGGAACCAGCCGCCCCCCGCGGGGATGTCGGCATCGTTAGCCGGAAGTTCCGGGCTGTTCGCGAGAAAGGCGGTCATGATCGCGCCCATGACAACTCTGTCAGACAGGGCCGCCACAGCCGCTTCGCGCGCGGCGTTCACGGCTGCGGTAAGGGTCGTCCCGCTCACCGGCTGGATGACGCGGATCAGCCGACGCTCGCGGACGGTCTGGGCTCGGAATGCCGGCGCTACCGGCAGATCGAGCACGGCGGTGAGATCTGTAGCCATGGCTATCCCCTGGGCACGATGTAGCCGTCGACCCACGTCGTGATCTCGCCGGAGGTATCGTCCTGGATGCGGACGACCGTGCGAACCGGGTCGGACGGCAAGGCAGCGGTGAATGCGGCGGTGAATGGATGGATCAGCACGCCGGTTGCTTGCTCGAACACAAGATCGCTGCCCGGGGCGGTCGAAGCGACTTGTTGGCCGCCCGGCAGAACGATGATCCAATACGCCGTCTTGCCGGTCAGGTCGTAGATCCTGGTTTCCTGCGTGAAGATATCTTGCTTGAGCAGAACGACGCCAATGGACGCGGTGTCTCCGCGCTGCATGTCGAACTCGGCATAGGCCGGTCCGTCGTCGTGATCAGGAATGGGCTGGTACATGGCAGCCTCTAGCGAGCGGGGATCAGGCCGGAGAAGGACAGCGAGAAAAACGGCGCGCCCGATGGAAGTGCCGACTGGTCGAGATAGCCCAGCGATCCGTCTGCCTTGTAATACATCAGATCAATGTTGCCAGTTGACTGCGACAATACTGCCGTGACTCCGGCGCCGCCTGAGGGGAGCAGGAGGCCGCCGATCTCGCCTAGCGACATCGGGCGATCGTCGACACCACCGAGCGGTGCGGCGGGGAGCCCCGTGATGCTGAGGCGGCCGGAGGCACCCGAGTAGGAGTTCATCGCGCCGACAACCCGGCCCTCGAACTGGATCCCCGCGTCGGTGTGCCAGTAGCGTCCGATCCGGATCGAGAAGGACGGCGCCATGCTGCCCGGGTTGGCGGCTTGGATGTTCGGTTGCCACGTGAAGGGCGCCGATTTATTCGGCCCATATTGCCCAAGACGGGCTCCAGGCGGCAGAATGTAAGTCCAGTTATTGAAGTCGACGCCGCTGATCCTGTGGTCCGGCCGATCGACCGCGATGGCGATCAGCGGGCCGCTCCCGGTCGTCGTCGCGGTCGCGCCGTTGACAACAAGGCGGCCGTTCCCGGTCTGCTGGATGTGCGGACGGGTGCGGACGCTGTTCTGCTGCGGGCGCAGAACCACGGGACCGATCACCAAGGCTCCGTCCGTGACCTCGGCGGCCGGCCAATCGGCCAGCTGCTCGAATGTCCCTCCGGTGACGACAGTGTTGCCCCCGTTGACCTGCAGGTAGCTCCCGCTCACCGCGCCCCAGAGGCGAAGGCTCCCGATGCTGACCACGCCGCCGTCGAAGCGGTAGGCAGGCACGGTCGGCACGCCGGTCTTGGTCGACGAGGCGATGCCGATCTGCCAGTCGCCGGCGACGCTGGTGAAGATGCTACCGTCGCCATCGAGCTGCAGCATGCCGATCTGGCGCGCCGCGCCGGAATTGCCGTTGGCGCTACCGATGATCCGAGTGGCGAAGTTGTTGAGCGACTTGATGTCGAGCCCATCACAGGCGCCGAACTCCGCGCCGATGGCTTGGCCGTCGTACCAGATGCTCATCAGAGCCGGCTCGCCTGGGAAGGAGAACGGCCAGATGTGCAGGCTGCCGATGTGTGCGAAGTCCAAGAGCCCGTCGAGGATGATGCCCTTGTCGAAGCACCCAAGCTCTAGGAGCCCCGCGTCGAGACCGCCGCAGTTCCCGTCGCCCCGAATGCCCCTCCACCCCTTGCTGACCCGGAACCGCCCGATCTTGAACCGGGTCGCGACGCGGATATCGAGCGCCCAGGGGTACTGTCGCAGGCCGGCGCGCGAGGTCACGCTCGATTGGTCGCATTCGATGCCGACGCCGTCCCAGCCCGAGCTATCGCTGACCGCGACGGTGACGATGGCCGGGGCCGACAGGTTGAAGCCCGCATCCACCGCCAGGACGGACGACATCACGCCGGCGCCCAGCAGGCTCTGGCCCTGCTGAAGCGTCAGCATGTCGGTGATGCGGTAGCGCCCGCGTGGCAGGAACACGTTCGCGCCCGAGGCGAGCGCGTTGCGCAGGTAGCTGGTCAGGTCGGCCGTGTTGCTGCCATCGCGGACGCCGGCGCGCAGGTTGCGCGGGATGAACGCCATCCCGTTCACGGTGTCGCCGAACCGCTCGGCGAGCGAGTAGGGCCCGCCCGAGAACGAAAGGCTGCCGGCGTCGTAGAACGGCGCACCTGTCGTGCCCGGGTCCGATGTCGGCAGCGCACCGGCGAGCCCGGCGAGGAGGGCGGGAGCCTCGGCGTTGTAGACCGCCTGGCTCGGCGTGACGCGCTGCCAGACCTGGCCGCTCGCCGTGTTCGTGAACCCGTCCGTGCCGGCCGGCAGGCCCGCAACGCGGCGGTAGACGCCACCGGCACCATCGCCGGGATTGTCCCGACCGCGCGTCTCCACGGTCGTGACGGTGTTCGGGATCGTGCCGGACGCGGCATCGCCCCGGGTCGCGAACGTGACGCTGTTCGGGGCGCTGACCTGCCCCTCGAGGACTGTGAGGCGGGCCCCGGCGTTCTGGCTCTTCAGCGCGACTACATCCGCCGTGAGATCGGCCGACGCCGCGGGCGGGACGGTCTGCCCCGTCACGTCCTGGCCGACCAGGATCTCGATGTCCGTTGCACCGTCGGCGCCGAAGGTCTGGACGAACCGGCGATAGTAGACGGCGCTCGGCGGCGCGGTGATGGTCGCGCCGACGAGGGCGCTGCCCGAGACGTAGCCGGCGCGCGCCTGGCGACCGGCGGCGAGCGTCGCGGTGCTCAGGTCGGAGATTACGCCGATGCCGACGAGGGTTTTCGCCGCGTCGAGCCACAGGACGCCGATCCGAACCGCATCGCCCGACGGGTCGCTCGGCCTCGTGAGGCGGGAGACGGTGGCGCGCACGAGGCGGATCCGGCCCGCCTCGAGCGGCTCGGCCTCGCGCGCCGCCAGGATGGCACTGCCGCGGACGCGGATCACCGCGCCGCTGTCGTTGAGTGCGACCGCGGAGGCCGGCACGGGCGCCAGCGCATCGGCCTCGTCGGCGAGCGCCGAGAGGCCAGAGACGAGCGTGAAGGCCTCCAGCCCGTCCGCCGGGCGCGCGGTCGACGGCGGCGGCGCAGCGGCGAGCGCGGCGTCGGCCTGGCGGAGGGTCGCCACCGCCTGTTCGAGTGCGGTTGCGAGCGCGGCCAGTGCCGTAGCCGGGGCCTTATCACGAACCGCGGCCTGAGCATCTGCCGCCGCCGCCTGGGCCGCAGCAATCGCATTCCGGAGATCGCGCGCCAAGCCGTCGAGTTGGTTCTGGGTGGCCGCTACCTCCCCACGGCTGGCCTTGCCGAGCAGCGCCGTCTCGGCAGCCTCGAGGCCAACGATGGCACTGTTCACGGCAGCGCTGTTGGCCGCAGGCGATTGCGCCTGCGATACCCGGGGGTACGGCATGCTGGTCCTCAGGTGTCAGGAAGGATGCGCCGCGAGGGCGTCAGAAGGCTTCGACGAAGTCGAACGTCACGGTGCCGGTGTGGCTGAGCTGAAGCACCAGGGCGCCGGTGTCGTCGGAGGTGAGGCGCATCCGGGAGACGGGTCGGCCGAGCTCGACGGTCGTGCCGGCGATGTAGGCGGCCCGCGTCCACGGTCGGATCGCGACCGCGATGTTGCCAGGGGCCGCCAGGCCGGACCCTGAGTCCGTCGGGTCAGCCGAGAGCAGGTCAATGAGGGTGTGCAGCCGGTTTCCGACCGACAGGAATTGCCCGGGGACGAGGTGGCCGCCGGCCCGGCGCGTCACGATGACCTCGGTTGCATTCAGCGGCGCGTCGGCCGCGAGCACGAAGTCGGTGGCGCGATCGTAGGGCGGGACCTCGCCGGGGAGATGCCCGGCATAGGTGATGGCACCACCGGTGAGCGGGTCCCGCGACCAGGGAGCGCGCCTCACCTCGACGGGACCGACGATCCAGACCTGCGAGCGTCCGAGGGCGATCACGCGGCGGGCCGCCAGCACCTTCTCGCGCGTGTTGCAGGGGATGGTGAGCGAAGCTGTCATGCGCGCGGCGGGCGACTCGACCAACTGCTCGGCGCCGGTGAAGCCCTGGCCGCCGGTGCGCGCCGTGTTCCGCAGGCCCCACTGCTCGGACGACGGCACGAGAACGGAATCCCAGATCCGATCGGGCATCAGGTCACCGTCACCGTGATCGGGCCAGCCGTGGATGAAGTGTCGGTGCGGTCGGATGGGAAGCCGGAACCGTTCGTCGCCCGCACCCAGTAGGTCCATGCGCCGGGTGGGCGACCTGCATCGATGCCGTCGATCGCCTGCGATGGGGATGCATTGTGCGTGCGGACGGCAGTCGCCGTGGCGAGATCCCCCGAGGGGCTGCGGTAGACCGTGGCGCTGCGCACGTTGGATGCATTCGGCATCGTGAAGGCGTAGGAGGCCTGCCCGCCGCCACCGTTGACCACGAAGCCGGTCGGCGCCCCGGGCGGGACGTTGTCGGCTACGGCGGTGATCGGCGACGGGTCAGCCGGGACATAGTCGCTGACCCGCGAGCCGCCGAAGTTCGAGGTGGCGCCCTCGACCTCGTACTGGGCCCCATCGGACAGGACGCTGGAGACCAGCACCCAGGGGTCGTTGGTATCCTGCCCCATCTCAATCCATGCGGTATCCCCGACGATCCGGTAGCGGCCTCGCAGCGACCAATCTGGGCGGGAAGCGGGATCGGCCTGGAGCCGCAGGAAAGTGGCGATGGTGTCGCCGCTCACCCCGCGGCGCTCGATTGACGCCCTCAGCCCGGCCGGGGGGGGCGGCGGCGAGGCAGCAGCCGAAACGCCCGGCAGGGTCGGCTCAAGCCCCTCGTCGGTCGCGGCGTTGAAGGCGTAGACCTCGGGTCCGGTGGAGGTCAGCTCGAAGCTGCAGCGCGCTCCGTCGGCGGAGATGACCGGGCGTGAGACCGTGTAGGCGCCATTCAGGACCGGGTAGCGCGTGAGTTGCAGGTTGATGGCGTCCTCGAACACCGCCGGCAGGCCGCCCCGGCCGGTGACGAGGCTGATCCGCCACTTGGGGTTCTTCTTCCGGTAGTGGATGAGGGCCAACCGCCGAAGCTGGTTGTGCAGCTGGACCCAAGGGCGGGGGAAGTCCGCCTCCAGCGTCTCGCCGGCCTCGGCCTGGGCGTCGAGATCGTCGAGCGGATCGCCCTCGATCAGCTGCCAGCCATGCGGGGCCGATACGAAGCTGGTCTTCAACCTGTTGAAGGTCGCGCGCTTGCCGCTCCCCGCCTCGATCGAAATTGAAATGATGTCCGGGTCGGTCAGCGTCACCTCGGGAGCGACGTAGCGGCCGCCCCGGATGCCGATCTTGCCGGCGGGCGTCAGGTAGAGGTCAGCATCGGACGCCTCCAGCATACCCTGGAGGTCGTCGGCCGGGTCGCGCGTGAGGTCGCAGACCCCACCGAGATAGTAACGCGGGAACTGGCGCCCATCCTTGGTCGTGATTGTCTCGCTGTCGGTGTTGGTCTTCACGATAAACGAGGCATCGTCGATCAGGGCTTCCGGGACCTTCAACCCCCACTGCCGATCAATCAACTTGTCACGGATGCAGAGCGCGGCGATGGGTGAATACTGCCACGTCGCAGGATCAGAGGTCTGCGCCGGGTCGCGAACATCACGAACGCGGCGCCCCTCGATCAGCGCCTTCGTCGCCGGGAAGGTGCCGCTCGGGTAGTATTTTTTGAAGTTCTTGGCTGGTTCGAGCGGCATCGTCGCCCGCATGACGAGATAGGCGCAGCCGTCGAGACGATGAAACCCATCCCAGTATCCGAGTTCCGACAGGATCGGCGAGACGGCTTGGGGCACGGTGCCGAGGTGGCCTTCGAGGGCGACGAGGTTCTGCCAGGGCGCGACACCGGCGTTGCCGCCGAGCGACCCGGGCAAGAGCGCCGTCTTCGTGTCGTTGCAGTGGTACTCGACGAACCGGTTGATCGGCCCCTCGCAGAGGTAGACCGCCGTATAGAAACGCCCACCGGTCGTGTCCCATGCCCCGAAGGGACCGGACAGCATCGTGCCCCCGTAGACCACGCGCCGACCCGGCAAGCCCTGCTTGAGAGAGAGCTGCTGCGATGCGAGCTTCTGCTTCTGATCCGGCGCTGTGAGGGTCTGGATTGCGAGGCTGGTGCCCAGGATCACCGCCGAGCCGATCGCGGCGTTAACCGTCAGCGTGCCGACGATCGCGGTCGTGCCGACAGCAGCCTCGACGGTGAGGGCCGACAGGATGGCCGCGCCGATCGTCTCAGCCACGCGCGATGCTCCAGGCTACCAGCATCGGGAAATCCTCGATGATCACGCCGCCGCGGCTCTTCGCGGCCCAGGCGCCGCCGGTGCGGATCGCTGCGACCGGCCGGCCGAGCGCGTCGCGGACCACGCCCACGTCGCCATCCCGAGGAGCGTCGGTCGTCATGAACCCGGCCTTGGCCATGCAGGCGCGCCACATGGCCTCGAAGGAACCGAACTGGCGGATCTGCCTGGCGGCGCCGCGCGCGTCGGTGTACGTGCCGCGCAGGGCCGCGGCGGGGTCGATGCCGGCCGCCGCGAGCACCCAGTCCGCCACCCACATGCAGCAATCGGCATCCGGGCGGCGGAAGGGTTCGCGCATGCCCTGCTTGAGGTGCGTCAGGAGGCAGGCCACGTCAGATCCCGAGAGACGAGGGCGGCGATCTCGGCGGCGCCGGTGTCGCCCGGGTGGAGGCGTTTCTGGCTGCCGTCGTTGAAGTAGCCAAAAGCCGGGCGTCGCCGGTTGCTGAGCAGCGTCACCGTCGTGACGGTGATGGTGGCGGTGTCGCCCTTATCTTCGAGCACCATGCGATCCATGACGCCGCTGTAGATTGCGAACGGTGCGTCGAGGCGCGTCCAGTCCTCGGCGTACATCTGCTCGAAGATCCGACAGGGTCGGCCCTTAACCTCCGAGGCGGAGGCGAGCGTCTGGTTGATCAGGCTCGGGTCGACCCCGGAGAGCGTGAGGGACGGGGCATCCCCGCCCGGCACAAGCGACCGGTCGATGTCCGAGATCGTGCCGAGCGTCCCGAGACCGTCCCAGGTGATGAGCGCGCCGGTCGGCGCGTCGGGGCTCTGTGTCGCAAGGGGACCGTAGCCCTGGTGGAGGCGCATGGTCTGCGAGGCGAAGTCGAGCTGCACCAGTCGCGCGGCACGGATCGTCTCCCCGCGCTGGAGTGCGGCGAGTGTGGCAGGCATCCGGGGCATGGATCAGTTGTTCTCCCGCCAGTTGGCGAGCTGCTGGCCGATGGTGCGGCGATTCTCGGCGTTGTTCGCGGCGAGCATGGCTTGCAATTCGGCGGTGGTGGCGCCTGGCTGCGGGGCGTTCAGGATCGTGTCGCCGATGCTGACGCTGACGGGGCCTCGAGCGACGCCCGCCGGCCGCGCCATCGCTGGCACCGGCATGGCCCCCACCATCGGTGTGACGGCCCCGCCGGCGGCGAAGCGCCGGATCCGCCCGCCGTTGATCGCGCTCAGCAACTCCGGGTGCTGCTGTGCCGCCCGTGCGTTGACGACGAACTCGCCGGTCGAGAGCAGCGCCGGGATGCTGTCGGACGTCGAGGTACCGGCGCCGACCACGCGTCCGCCGGTAGCCGCCTTGACCGGGCTCCCGCCGAAGATCCCAGAGATGAAATTGCCGGCCTTGGCGAGAAAGTCGCCGCCGCTGTTGCTCGTGCCGCCGCCGAAGAGGCCATTCAGGACGCTGTCGATCGCCCGGTCGCCGAGCTTGGACAGCAGGCCGGACACGGCATTCTTCATCGCGTCCGCCAGCGATGCGCCGCGCATCAGGTCGTTGTTGATCGACTTGAGGACACCGCCGGTGTGCGACTTCGCGGTGGTGATGTCGCGCAGGTCCTGCAACTGGCCGTAGGCCTTGTTGAACTCGTCCGTTCCCTCGGCGCCGAAGCGGCGAGCGGCGAGGAAGTCCTGCTGCTCCCCGGACGTGCGGCCAAGAGCGCCGTATTGGTCGCGGAGGTCGAGACTAAAGGCCGCTGTCTGATTGCGTCCGGCCGCCGCCGCGCGGGCGTTGGCGTTCCGGATCATCTCTTCAGTCTGCGCCTTGACCTCGCCCGTCAGGCTCGTCGTACCGTTCTTCAGCAACTCCTCGCCGCTGGTGAAACGCTTTGCCACCTCGTCGCCGCGGTCGCGGGCTGCGGTCAGTTGCTCTTCGACGGAGGCGAGGCGCTCGCGGTCAGCAATTGACTTGCCGATGGCCGCAGCGTCCGCATCAAGGCTCCGGGCGCGCTGCTCTTGCGCTCGCGATGTCGCCGATCCGGCGCGCGTCTTGGCATCAACCGTGGCCAGAGCCTCGGTGACGGTCTTGCCGGCATAGTAGGCCCGGTTCGAGGAGACCAGCCGGGGGTCGATTGGGTCAAGTAACCCCTGCGCGCTGACCTCACCGCGGCCATCACGCTCGGCCCGAAGGAGTGCGGAGGCGCCGCCGGGGCCGATATTGTGCGACAAATATAAGTTACGACTTGTTGCAGCAAAACCCTCTCGGTCAAGGCGCGCAGCGTTACGCTGGGTCAGCGCACGAACTAATTCTTCCTGAAGATCGGGGTCGTTGCGCAGGGCTAACACATCAGCGCGGACTCTGCTGCGGTCGGCACCTTTGGGGTCCGGGTACTTCGCGGCGATCTCCGCGAAACGCGCATCCTTCTCCTTCTCGAACAGTTCGAGCCAGGTGCCCTCCGTGAACTGGTATCGGCCAACGGCGCCGGTGAAGCTCCGGGCCTTGTCGTTGGTGCCGGACTCGGCCGAGCGGATCAGCCCGTAGTAGTCGCTCGGGATGCCGATCTGACCGCGGGCGCGGTCTTGGGTCTCCCGGTTGAAGGCGCCCGTCGCCGCGTTGCGTGCGGCCTCGATGCGGGCCAGCGCGCCGGGCAAGTTCGCGGCGTCGGTGGTGGCAATGGCTGTCCGCCGCAGTTCGTCGAACTGCCGGTTCACCTCCATCAGGCCGCGGGCGTAGGTTGAGAGCCCCGCGGTTGCCTGCTGAAAATCGGCGGCTCGGGCAGCTGCTGCTGCTGCCGCGCCGCCGGCCGCGTAGTCCGCCTTCAACTGCTGGACGCGCTGACCCAGGGCCTCAACCGAAGCCTTCGCCTGATCGGCGTTGTCGAGCATGCCGAGGGCACGATTGCTCTCGGTTGCAGCCTTCAGCGCCTTGTACCGGTTCTCCAGCGCCTCAATCGCCTCGGCCTCGGTATTGACGGCGCGGCTGGCCTCGCCCGCCTGCTTGGAGCGGTCGCGGGCGATCGCGTTCTCGGTGTCGCTGAACCCCTGCGCACCGCGCCGGCGGGCCTGCTCGTTCAGGTCCTCGGCCTGCGCCTCGGCGTCGGCGAGCGCCTTGGCGAGCTCGCGCGCGTTGTCGACCGCTCCCGGGGCGACGGGGCTCACCTCCTGCTGGATCTGCCGATCGGAAAGGCCCTGGCGGCGCAACTCGGCGACGTAGGACTGGTCGACCGGGTTCACGTTGCCGGACTGCGACGCGGCGGCGCTCGCGGACGAGCGGCGGCGCTCGGCCTCGCGCAGGCGATCATCAAGCGACCCGCCGGTAGTCGCCTGGACGACCGCCCGTCCGGCAGCGTCGGCGGCAGCCTCGACGCTGTTCCAGGCGCGGGCCCACAGCGAGGTCTTGGCCGCGACGCGGTCGAGCTCGGGCTGGGCCAGCTGCGCAAGGGTGCGGATGGCACCCTGCCGGTCGCCCTGTGCGGCCAGCGTGCGGATGTACTGCCGGGTCCGGTCGTTGAGGATGCCGAGCCGCGCGTCGAGTTCGTCGGCGCCCTTAACCGGGTCGGCGAATATCCGGGCGAGGTCCGCGCCGGCCTCGGCCATGTCCTTGCCGAACAGCTTCGCGTAGCCGGGGGCAAGGTTCAGGACGGCCGGGAGGTTCGAGGCGTCCACCTTGCCTGTCGCGGCGATGGCGGTCGCCGCTTCCCGAGCGGCGCTCGCCGTCATCCGGCCGGAGGAGGCCGCTGCCTCGGAGATTTCGTTGATCTGGCGGACCGTCGCACCTGACGCCTTGCCGACGCCGGACAGGCCGAGTTCGATCTTGCTCTGCGCGTTGTCCCAGCGGACCCCGAGCAGCGCGGCGGCGGCTCCGATGCTGACCATGCCGCCGGCGGCGAGGCGCGCCGGGGTGAGCAGCGCTGCGGTCCGGCGCGCGAGGTCCTTCACGCCCGCCGCAGCGCCGCCCGGGGTGTCCGAGAGCGCCTGATAGACCTGCCCGCCCTGCTGGGCGAGCACCTGAAGCGCTGGCGCCCCCGAGGCCAGCGACGTGAACACGTCGTTGGCCTGGTAGGACAAGTTCTGCAACTGGTACGCGGACAGGCGGGCGTTGCTGTTGACGGTGTCCAGCGCACGCTCGAAACCGCGCGCCGCCCTCTCGCCGGCCTTGGCACCGTCCCGTCCGAACTGCTCTACCCGCTGGACCGCGCGATCAAGCCCCCGATCCAGGCCGGAGAGGTCGGCTTCGACGCGCTGGACGAGAGGAGGGAGTTCGTTCGCCATGAAGCATCCCGCGGTGCGCTACGTTCTCTGCGGCGTGGTCCTGTCGGCCGCCATCGCGTGCTCGGCGCGAGCCGAGGTGACCGACCATGCCGTCTACCGGTCCGCTTTCGACTGCGCGGACAGAGAAATGAAGGACAAGATCCGCACCACCGGCGTCGCCGGCATGAAGTCGGATATTGAAGACTGTTATCGGGGCTTCAACAAATCAAAATCAGAGTCCGCCCTGATCTATTGCTATGCAATGCACCGGGTCGCGAGCGATCTTGATGGTGCGTTCTCTGTCGTCACCAATCTCGATGTGCAGGACCCGGCGCTGACGCGAGGTGCGGCGACGGTGCGGGCCATCCGCGCCCTTGGGCGCCTCGGCTACAGCGAGGAGCGTGGCTACCAGAAGCTCGGCGCCTGGGAGCTCTATGGATACGAACGCCGGTGACCGGCGGGCGCTCAGATCCCCATCCACTCCGCCAGGGCATCCACCTCGCCATCGCTGAGCGGCGCCTTGTCCGGATCCTGAGCCCGGTTCCAGGCCCGCACCACCTCGTTGAACTCCTCGACGGACAGGCCGTCGAGGCTCTGGAGCCCGATGATCAGGGCGCTCGCGCGGATCGCGGCGAAATCGATGCGGCCATCGTCGGCCGCTACGAGGTCGCCGCTTCCCAGTTTCCCCCGTCGTCCTCCGACCGCGGATCCGGTGCCGGAGGCGGATTGCCGAGCACGGCCGCGCCCAGGACCATGAGCGCCGTCGCGATCACCTCGACGAGCGGGGTGTCGTCGCCGGCATACTCTCCGACGAGCTTCAGCGCCTGCTGCGCCGGCATCCCGCCGCCGATGAGACCGAGCCGGATGGTCTCCTGGGCGTCTTCGACCCGGGCACGCCCGTCGGCGAGGCGGGCCAGCACCTCCGGCGGGCCCGCGTTGCACTTCTCCTGCAGCTGCTTGAGCCGCGGGATGTCGAGGTGGAAGTCGTGCTCGGCGTCGCCGAACGGCAGGGTGATGCTGGTGCGCCGCGCCATGATCAGGCGCTCGCCGGCGTCCAGACGACGGGGCCCGTCGACTGCATCTCGATCGACTTCGTGACCCGACTGCCCTTCGTGGCGCCGTCCTCCATCGAGGACAGGTGGAAGAGGCCGAGGAAGTAGCCGCCGCCGGCCGCCAAGTTGCCGGACTTCTGGATCCGGACGTTCACCGGCTGGTCGCTCTCGTAGGCGGCGCGCCAGCGGTCCTCGCTCTCCTTCGCCATGACGCCCTGGCCGGAGATCCGAACGCTCTTCGCCATCACGTCGCGCTGCGTCCACGAGGCGTTGTCCTCGTTATCGCAGTCGGGCACGTTCGTGTCCGTCAGGTCCTTGGTGAACTGGACCGAACGCTCGGTGAGGCCGCACGGGGCGACGAAGGTGCCGGCCACGGTCGTGCTCTCGAGCAGGACCTGATAGCCCGCGAAGCTGCGGGTGGTTGCCTGGGCCATGGCCTGTCCTTTCAGGTGGAGGGATTGTCGGAGGCGTCCGGAGCGTCGTCTTCCGGTTTTGTTTGGGGGTCGATCAGCTCGGCGGCCTTGTCGGCGAGCGCGGCTTCGACCTGCGCCTGAGGTAGGCGCTTCTCGTCGCCCTTGGCGTACATCATCACGACGCCGGGCCTGGGCCAGAAATCCCAGTCGCGCTTGAACCTGACCTTCTGTGCCATGGCGTGTCTCTGCGGTTGGCGATGATCAGCCCGTGACCTCGACCACGAGCGCGCGGAACCGAACGATGCCGTGCCAGTCGGCCGGCTGATCGGCGTCAGGGCCGGTCGTCGAGCCACGATGGTCGAGGCCGAGCAGGACACCCTCCGAGAGCGGCAGGGCGGCCTCGTCGAGGGCCGCGACCACGGCGGCGTTCAGGCGCTGGATACCGCTGGTGCTGCGCTCGCCGCGGGCGAAGGCGTGCACCACCAGTTCCGCCTCCATCCCGACCCAGCACGAGGCCTCCCAAGGGGTGACCGTGACCGGGTCGAGACGCAGGAAGGGCCACGTCGGCTTTGCCTCGACGTAGTCGCGCACGCGGCCATTCACGATCGCGGCGACGCCTGCATCCTTCACCAAGGCCAGCATCGCCGCCGAGGTCAGCGCGTCCGAGAAGTCCCTGCTCGCCATCAGCGCAGGCCCCGGGCCTTGGCGAGTCCTTCGAGGAAGTCGATCGCGGCAGCGTCCTGCTCCTGGCGAACGGCCGGTGCCATGAAGGGCCGCGCAGCCATCTTCGAGGTGCCGTATTCGAGCGCCGCGGCGTAGCCGGCGGTGACCCGCACCTCGGCCGCGAGCTCGCTGACCTGGACGACGCGAATCGACCGGTCGAGGAAGTGGGTATCGGCGTTCGGAGGCTGGCCCGGGGCGGAGGGCACGTGACCCGCCCCCGAGACCGCGCCGTCGCGGATCAGGTGCACCGCCCGATCCGCGATCCGCTGCGCTCCCTTGAACACAGACTGACTGACCTGGCGCCGCGCCTCCTTCGAGAGGTCATCCAGCTTCGCGGTCACGCGCGAGACGTTGGTGACGCTGCCGCGGGCCATGGCTCACCTACCGAACAGGATTTCGATGTCGCATTCGCAGCCGACCCGCTCGGCGGCGGGCGCCCGCGGGTCGCACGGGTAGCGCAGCACGGCACCGCTCGAACTCACGAACGAGGCCCGGGCCGGGACCGTCTGCCCGCTCAGGAGCCGGTGGGTGTGCCGCACGTTCGGACCACCCGAGTCGCGCCAGCGCTTGCGGACCTCACCGATGTCGACCCGCCCGGCGGCGCCGGCCTGCTCCAGAGCCTGGATGCGGGCCTCGTAGAGCGCCGGCGTCGTCTCGGTCTTGGCAATGGTCTCGCCCCGGTGCCGGAGCATCCGGCTCTCGTAGGCGGCGATCATGCGGGTGATCTGGTCGGCGGCGAGCGGCTTGCCCTCGGCGATCGCTCGCTTCAGGGCGCCGTCGTACCGGGGATCGCGCAGCTGCCGCTCCAGGGCCGCCGGGTCTGCACTGGCGAGATCGGCGGCGTAGTTCCTGACAATCCCCTCCTGATAGGTGGTCAGGCCGATGATGCCGCCCGTCCGCCGCCCGGTCGCGCGATCGAGGCGGCCGACGAGGTCGAGGGCGACGTCGCGCGGGTTGCGGCCGGCCTCCATGCCGGCGACGAGGCGCTGCCGGATCGCAAGCCGCTGGTCGTCGATGATCTCCCGCACCAGGGTCGAGGAGTGGTCGCGCAGCCAAGCCTCGGCGTCCGGGCTGCGGATGTCGAAGATTGTCCGGATCTGGCCGCCATCCGGGCCGCGGGCGGTCGGCAGGGCGTCGATCGTCGCCTTCCCGCCGCCCTCGAAAGCCTGCTCGAGCGCCCGGTCGAGCGGGCGGAACAGGGCGGGCTGAAGCGGCACCGCCGCCGCGGCGGCATCCGGGCCGATCGCCACGAGGCGCGCGGCAACGTGGTTGGGCTGGACCAGCCCCTTGATGTCGGCGACGACCTGCTGGAAGGCCTCGGCGACCTTCGGCGCCCATGCGTCGAGCAGGGTGCCGAGCCCTCGAAAGATCGGCATCAGGCCGCCGCCGGCGGATCGGTTGGCACGGCCCGCACATCGTAGTGGCTCCGAGCCGGGTCGAGCGAGGCCGATAGAATGCGGTATCGCCCGGTGTGGATCGTGACCTCGTCCTCGGGGGTCACCTCGGCGCCGAGGCCGGCGGTCAGGATCAGCAGCAGCACGACGTCGGCCGGGATGCCGGCCCGGGCGCGCGCCTCGGCGTTGATCGCGTTCAGCTGGTAGCGCATCGGCACGTCGTCGAAGCCGGTGTCCGTGACGCGCTTGTCCTCGCCGCGAGTGAGCGTGGCGCGATGCAGGGTGCCGGGAAGATAGATCCCGGAGAACGCCGCGCCGAAGATCCCGGCGAGGCCGCCATCGAGCAGACCCATCGCGTCACACCGCCAGGATGCCAGGGAACCGCGCCCGGACCATCTCCAGGAACCGCCGCCCGTAGGAGGTCTGCTCGAGCGGGTCTGACGATCCGCCCCCGCCGCCCGCAGCCGAGCCGCGGTCCAGCGACAGCGAGCCGGACCGGAACGAGGTGAAGCCCAGCGCGCCCGCCTTGGCGATCTCGGCCTCGACGCCGCCGCCCTGGCCGTCGAGGGTCAGGATGTGGGCGGCGTACAAGAGAGCACCCGACGTCCGGGCGGCGTCGGGCCATGTGGCGTCGACCTGGGCTAGAGCCTCGGCGAGCGCCGGGTTGATCGCGGCGTCGGAGACGTTCGCGAAGGCCGGGAAGCGTTCGCGAACGCTCGTCGCCGTGGGCTCGGTCCAGGCCATGACGTCAGGCCGCCTTGGTGGGCGGGACGTCCTTGACGGTCTCGGCCTCCCGCAGCAGGCGCGGGCGGCCCCAGTTGCCCGGGGTCACTTCACGCGCAACGAGGAAGGTGCGCAGCTCGTCGTCGGACATCCCCTCGAATTCGGGCTCGATGGTCTGCCCGCCGCCGTTCTGCTGGCCACCGGCATCCTGTCCGGCCTGGCCGCCGCCGGACTGCTGCTGGTCGCCTCCCTGCGGAGCGGCATCGCGTGCCTGCTTCTCGCGCCACGCGGCCATCAGCTCGTCCTGAGAGGGCTGATTCTCACCCGGGGCGCTGGGCTCGTTCTGGCTGACGACGAGCTCGCCCGCCTTGATCCAGGCCGCGGTGACCGGGTCTTTGGCGTTGTGCAGCTCGACGTCGGACGCCGTCTCGCCCGGCGCGATCGTGCGTCCGACCGGGCCGTTGGCGCCGGCGATGTAGACGACGCGCGGGGCGCGGGCCCGGTTGGTGATGTAGGCCATCGTGGTTGCTCCTCAGGCCGCCCGAAGGCGCCGCGATCTGCAGGGGATGAGAGAGGGCGCGGTCGCCCTACAGGCCGTCGAGGTAGCGGAAGGCGCCCGGGCGGCGGATGTCGACGCCGCCGATGCGGAACGCGCCAGGAACGTCGAAGCGCCACGGGCCGGTCTGCCAGGCCGGGAAGAACCGGAACGGCATCGGCATCCAGAACTTCACGACGCTCGGGTCCTTGCGGTAGGCGACCATGCGGGCCGTGCCGCCGGCGCCGGCCGTCTCGAGGCCGCGCACGCCAAAGATGTTGAGCTCGATGCCCGTCTCCAGCGTGTAGACGTTCTTGCGCTTGACCCAGTCGAGGATCGTCAGCTCGTTCGTCGGGTCGATCCGGCGCTGGCTGATCGTGGTCATCTGGTCGATCGGCAGCAGCACCGTGTCGGCCATCTCGACGGTGTTCGAGCCGGTGTAGACGCCGGTCAGCGTGCCGTTGATGTCCGTCAGGACCTGCTCGGCGGTCTTGTCCTTGAACTGGGTGCTGCTGCCGGTGCCGGTCGGCGGGGCCGGGGCGGTGGTGACGATGCTCGAGTTCGCGAGTCCCTGGTAGCCCTTCGCCGAGTCGCCGAAGATCACGACGTTGTCGATGAACTCCTCGGAGCCGCGCCGCGCCGCCTCGGCGTTGTCGCCCGGCAGGTTCATGCCGAGGAGCTGCGCCTTGCCGATCTCCTCGAGGTCGTAGCCGTAGCCGATGCCGGCCATCGAGACGGTCGTCTCGGCGATGTTGCGGAGCACGTCGGCCCGCGGCACGTCCTGGGCGTTGCCGGACAGCCAGCGCGCGGCGCCGACCTGGTCCATCGAGAAGTAGGTGACCGACGGCACCCACTCGGGCGCGTTCGTGTCGATCGGGACGAGCCGCGGGTAGCGGATCGCCGGGTACTGGGTCTTGTAGACGCCGGGCTCGATGAACGCCTGCTGGCTGACCAGGAAGGCCAGGGCACGCGGCGCGTCGATCATGTACTGGCCATTGCGCATGGTCAGGGATTCCTTTGTGCGGGGTGGGGCGGAGCCGGTCGGCCGCGCCGGATCAGGGCAGGTTGAGCTTGAGGCGCGCGAGGGCGCCGTCGGCAGCGGCCGTCTCGAACATCCCGCGGAACGCGGTGTTGCCGGTCGACGTGGCCGTGACGGCGCCCGCCGAGGTCAGGTAGGCGGGGGCGCCCGGGGTCACGGCGCCGGAGACCTTCACCCAGATCACGCCCTTCTGCATGATCGCGACGGTGTCGGTCTGGGAGATGTTGTCCGAGCCGGCTGAGTTCGGGCGCGCGTTGTGATCGGCGAGGACGAAGCCGAGTAGGACCGAGCCGGTGGTCGCGCACGCGTGGGCGACGCTGCCCTGGAAGGCCGGCCGGCCCGGGGCGATGCCGCCGGCGGTCTCGATGGTCTTCGAGATGATGTCGGTCGGCGACATCGAGGCCTGCATGCCCTCGAAGCCGGCGGCCTGGTTGCCCGGATAGGTGGTCTGGAGAGCGGGCATCGCTGATGCCTCCCTGATGACGATGGTGGCGGGGAAGGGATGGAGCGCCGATCAGGCGGCGCGCGGCGCGGGCGTCTTCCAGGCGTCCTGGTAGCCGGCGACCATCTCGCCGTAGGCCTTGTCCTGCAGGGACGTGCCGCCGGCCGGGACGATGCCGCCCGAGATCGCGTCGCGCAGCTGGTCGCGCGGGGTGGCGTCGAGGGCCCGGAACGCGCCATCAATGGTGGTGTCGGGCAGGTCCTTGAAGCCGTCGCCGAGCTTCGCCACGACGACATCGCGCTGGATTTGCGCGTTCGACTTGCCGTCGAAGGTGGCCGAGTCGCCGAGCAGCGCGCGGGCCTTGGTCTTCACCGCGTCGCGGGCGACGAGCAGGGCGTCCAGGGCGGCGGGCGCCGTGGCATCCTGCAGCTGGCGGGTGAGAGCCGCGATCTGGCCGTCCTTGGTCTCGACCTCGCGACGGACGCCGGCGATCTCGGCGTCCTTGGCGGTGATCGCCGTGGCGTGGGCGGTCTGGGTGGTGGTCAGCTTGCCGGTCAGCGTCAGGTTGTCGGCGACCAGCGCCTGGTTCGTCCGCTGGAGGCCGGCGACGACGATGGCCGCTGCGTCGTTGACGGTGATGGTGTGGCTGTCGACCACGATGGTGCGCTCGGTCATCCGAGTGGGTGTCCTCTGCTGGGGTTGGGGCGGGGTGAACTGGTCGAGCGCCCGCATGGTCTTGCCGTCGGCGGGGCGCTCGTCGCCGATGCGGCAGTCGGGACCGGCGCGGCCGCGCGCCACGATGGCGACGTGGTCGACGACGATCCGGGTCTGGCGGGCGTCGTAGGGGCGCCCATCCGCGGTGGTGCCGGGCGTCCAGTCCAGCGAGCACACGTAGCCCGCCGAAATCTCGCGGCGCCGACCCGACTTGACGTCGTCGATCGCCGATCGGTCCGCGAGCATCATGGGAATGCGGACGAACTCGCCGTCGCGCACCACCTCGTCGCCGACGTGTCCCCGGGCGACGCCGCCCCAGGTGTCGGGGGTGACCGGCGCCGGGGGGTGGTCGAGGGTGACGGGCTTATGGCCGAAGGTCTTCAGGCTTTCGGCCCGGAACACCTCGTCGGCATCGCGATAGATGCGGACTACGCCGAGATCCGGCCGGCCCACCTCGGCGCCGAGGTAGTCCTGGATGTTGCCGCCGCGCGCGGCCCGGGCGGTCACCAGCAGGTTGCCGTTCGCCATCTCGCGCGCGTTCGCGATCTCAGCATTCGCGCCGAGCGTCATGTGGTCGAAGAAGCGCATGGGGCCACCGCGTCAGACCGGAAAGCAGTTGTAAGTGATTTTACCCGCCGTCAGCGCAAGCGTCAGGCTGACCGTCATCGTGGTCTTGCCGCCGGCCGTGCCGATGATAGGCGACCCTGCCACCGACGACGATGCGGCGTTGCTCTGGGCGATGCAGCCGAACGCGCTGTAAAGCTTCGAGAACGTGATCGTGCACGACGTAACCAGGGATGATCCCGTCGTGATCTGCCCAACGAAATCCGTCGCGTTCGCGCTCATCGCGGCGCCGGTCCCGCAGGACGACACCGTGGGTGCGACGGTGGTCGAGCAGGCCGGATAGCCGTTGACGATCCGGAGCGCTCGACCTTCGATGCAGCCGAGCAGCGGCGTGTTCGTCGCCGGCTGCTGCATAGCAGGCTGCTGGGCCACAGCGGCGCCTGCCAAGGCGACGGCGGCGACCCCGATGATGAGGCGCTTCATCATCAGCACCCGCTCCCAAGGTTGAACTGGACGACGGTGTAGGTCGCCGAGGTGCCGCACTGGACGATCCGCGAGCAGGTGCCGGCGGTGCCGGTGACACCGCCCGACGTGATCAGCTCGGACGGGACGACACTGATCTTGCAGAGGCCGGCGCCGGGGCCGGATGCCGGGACAGCCCCGAGCTTCTGGTTCGGCGCCGACGCGGCTGCCGCGATCGCGGCAGCGACGGCCTCGGTCGTCGCGTAGCCGGAGAGGTTCGGCGGTGCGGGTGGCGCCGGTGGAACGTCGAGCCCGGCCCGGGCCGCGATCGCCGCACCGGCCGCTGCGACGCAGGCAATGAAGAGGGTGCGCAGGTGCAGGATCATGACGCATACCCCGTGAGGCGGCGGATCACGCTGCGGTTGAGATTGGCGGCCGGGATCGTCCAGGGCGTCGCCGTGGAGATGCCGGTGAATACCTGCGTCGAGCCGTCGTCGTAGGTGATGACAACGCGGCCAACGCCGGCCACCGGCAGGGTCACGACATCGGCCTGCCGGGTCACGGCCGCACCCGCAGTCCGGATCGGCGAGAGCAGTCGGCTGCCCTGCGAGTGGTGGGGCCAGCCGATGTCCAG
>JAVKLG010000013.1:0-25963 GCA_034783915.1 Agapornis pullarius | reverse complement strand
ATCTCCGCGGTCATCGCCTTGATCTCGTTGCGGAACTTGTAGAGGGCCACGAGGCTGATGGCGACGGCGGCGGCGAACGCGGCGCCGAAGGGCGTCGCCAGCCACGCCGCGGCGTTCGCGGCGACCGCCGCCGTGTTGGCGACGACCGCGATCGTCATCTTGCCCATGGCGACGGTGGCCGCCGTGAGGGCGACCGCCGCGGTGCCCATCCACTGCACCACACTCACGGCGACCGCCGCGGCGATGGCGGCGGCGAGCGCGGTGGCGGCGGGGGCCGCGATGTGAAGGTTGTCTGCCAGGATCTTGATGGCGCCGGCCAGCTGCGCGGTGATCGAGGTGCTGTCAGAAGCCTTGCCGACGTAGCGGAGGATCGCGTTCTCGAGGTAGGTGAAGCTGTTCCCGAACGTGGTCTTGAAGCCGGCCGCGACCCGCTCCGCCTCCGGCTGGATCTTCAGCAGGTTGTCCAACAGGTCCTTCGCCGTGATCTTGCCCTGCTCGCCCATAGCCTTGAGCTCGCTCGCGTTCTTCTTGAACGAGTAGGAGATCAGCGCGGCGACGCCCGGCAGGCCCTCCATCACGGAGTTCAGCTCCTCGCCGCGGAGGACTCCCTGCGACAGGCCCTGGCCGAACTGGATGAGCGCCGCGCTGGCGGTCTCGGCGCTCACGCCGGACATGGTGATGCCGACCTGGAGCACGTCCAGGAGCTTGCCCGCGGTGTCAGTGGTGCGGCCCATGTTCAGGAGGGCGTCGGACAGCTTGCCATAGAGCTCGGCGCCGCTCTCCAGCCCCTGGGTGTTCTTCTGGCTGACGGCGTAGATCTGCTCCATCTTGCCGCGCACCTCCGTCATCGTGCTAGACGTCAGGCGCAGGCGGTTCTGCATGTTGGTCCAGGCGTCCGCCTGACGAATCACCTGGGAGCCCACCGCTGCGAGGCCCAGAGTGGCGAGCGCCGCCGCGAGCTCGCGGGCCGCGCTGGAGGCCTGCTGCATGGTCGCGGCGTGCGCCCGGGTCGCGCCCGACGCGCCCGCGTGGGCCTGACCCTGGTAGGTGACGCCAGCCGCCGCGGCGCGGGCGGCGGAGGCGGCCTCCTCGGCCGCGGCCTTGGCCTGCCGCTCCGCTGCCGTGAGACCGTCCGTCGCGGCCTTGGCGGTGTTCGCCGCGGGGACCACGTGCTGGTAGGCGAGGACGAGGCTCTCGGTAGACTTGCCCGCCGTGACCGCCACGTTGCCGTACTCGGTCAGGCCGGCCGCGCCGAACTTGACCGCCTGCACCCCTCCCTGGGCCGCCGCTCCCACCTGGGTGAGACCGCTGGACACCTTGCCCAGGTTGCTCGTGAGCGTGGTCCCGGCCGTGTTCAGCGCGCCCCACGAACCCGCGGCCTGCTGGGCTGCCGAGGCCTGCCCAGAGAGCGAGGAGCCCACGGAGCGCAGGGCGGTGGCGGCGCCGGTCGCCGCGGTCCCGGCCGCCTCGGAGGCGCTCGAGAGCGCGCCGAGCCCCGTGGAGGCCTGGGTAAGGCTGCTCGACAGCGAGCCGCCGACGACCGTGGAGACGCCGTTGAGGGCGTTCTTCATCACATCGCCGGACGCGGCGGCCTTGGCCTCCTTGTCGGCGAGCTCCGTCAGCCGGTCGCCGGTCTGCCTGACGACCGGCCCGACCTTCGTGGCGCTGTCCGCGATGTCATCCAGGCTCTTCTTGACGACCTTGGAGCCGGTCTCCGAGATGACAATGTCAATCCGCTCGCTCATCCCAGGATCCTCATCGGGTCAAGGCTCTTCCGCGCCAGCTCCACGGCCTCCTCGACGAAGCCGGCGTCCGCCTGCGGGCTGGTGCCCTCGTTGAGAGAAGTGATGTAGCTCAGGTTGTTGGTGAGGTGGATGTCCCCGTCGATGATCTCCGGGGCGAGCACCTCGCGGCCGGCCGCGATGGCCTCCTGGCCGCTCGTGTCGCCGCTGGGCAGGAGCGTCTCGCCTCGCGCCAGCCCGATGCCCACGAGCCAGTTGAGGCGAGCCGTGCCCTCGTCGACGGGCGTCGACATGATGACGTTGGTGAGGGCGCCGATCGCCACCTCACGCTTGATGCGGCTCGCGCCCCGGACGACCTTGTCGCCCAGGGCGCGCATCCCGTCCGCGAAGTCCTCTGGGCTCGCCACGCTAGTCCCTCGGCCGCTGCTCCTTGAGCCAGTCCCGATACACCTCGTCGAGGCGGCGGACATGGTAGCGTAGATCAGCCTTCTGCTGACCCACGATCCCGTTCGTCTGGCAGTAGAGCTCGACGGCGTCCCAGGGCACCTGGCCCTCCGGGAACCGGCGGCAGGTCGAGAGCTCGTTGAAGGCGGTGAGGAAGAGGTCGAGCCCAGGGGCCAGCTCTGGGCGGTCGTCGTACTCCGCTGGCATCTCGTGGCCCAGGGCGGCCACCTGCTTGAGGACGAGGCGGAAGTCCGCCCCGTTCTCGAGCTCCCAGCGGAGCAGGGCGGCTAGTTTCCCGCGTCGGCCTCGACGTCGCCGCGCTGGAAGTTCCGGAAGTCCTGCGCCTCGCGCTGGATCATCTTGAACAGGGCGCGGAGCTTCGGGTCGGCGAGCAGCTCGGCGCACTTGGCGCGGCTGAACGGGATCTCGGTGCCGTCGGCTCCGATCACACCGTCGAAGCGCTTCACCACGGTCTTGGCGTAGACGCCAGCCATGAGGGTGCGGGCGGTCGCGTCGTCGAGGGTGCCGGCCTCCATCTGGCGGCGGACCGGGGCGAGGGCTCGCTCGAGCTCCTTCACGAAGGCCTGGTTGGCGTCGGTCGCCGGCAGGATCTGGAAGCGGCCCGCGGCGCCGAGGTCGAGGGTGAAGCCGGTCTCCTCCAGGGTCTCGTCCGTGCCGAGGAGGTCGAAAATGCTCTTGGCCATGCGTCTCTCGTCTGTGGGCCGGCCCGGGGCGGGCCGGCCGAAGCGGGCCCCTTACGAGGCCCGGTCGGGGAGGTAGCTCCAGAACTGGATCAGGATGGTGTGATCCAGGCCCTGGTCGATGAGACCGCCCGCTGCCGCGGCGAACTCAACCGGCGCCATCACCGGCCGGTTCTTCTCCACCGCTGCGACCGCCGAGGAAAGGGAGCCCAGGGGCATGTCGAAGGTGACGCCCGAGTTCTCCTTCACGAGCGTCCAGTCCAGGGTGGTGTCCAGGTTCTGGCGCACCGCCGTCAGGGCCCGCACGTCCGCGAGGTAGACGTTGAGGCTGGCGTCGACCTCCAGGTTGCCCAGGGTCAGGTCGAAGGCGCCGAACACGCCCAGGGCCTTGTCGGCAGTGACGTTGTTGTTCAGCGACAGGTCCAGCTGCGTCGAGTAGGCGAACAGCGGGGCCGGCGCGGTCGACAGGTCGTCGTAGACGAACAGGCGGATCCGCGAGTAGTCCGACGAGGTGTTGAACGCCGTGTCCGGGGTGAGGTCCGGCCGCGCGCCGCCGAGCAGACCCTCCTGGGCGGTCCGCTCGAACGAGGTCAGGCCGATGAACGAGAAGGTGCTCTCGATCTTGGCCTCGGTCGGCTGCGCGATCTGGAACTCGTTGACCATCAGACCGGCCACGTACTGGGCCTGCCGGGCGTTCGACGCGGTGTCGGGGCGGCCCAGGGTGCGCTCCAGGTGGTAGGAACGGGGCTTGATGGCGTCGCCGCGCTCGTTCCGGATGGAGCTGCCGATGAAGACCTGGATGGTCTTGGTCGCGCCGTCGTCCGCGGCGAAGTCCTTGTCGGTCTTGTCCAGCTCGACGCGGTTGGCCGAGATCGACCGCACCCGAGCGAAGCCCGAGTTGGCCGCCTGGGCGAACCGGGTGGCCGCCGCGTCACCACCGACGTAGACCCACTCGCCGACGCGCAGACCCAGGGTGGTCAGGTCGAAGGTGGTGGTGACCAGGGCCGGGAAGGCGCCGGTGACGTCCACCTCCAGGTCGCCCGCGGCGAACTGGTGGCCGCAGCGCTCGATGATGCCGGCGGCGCCCGTGGCCGGGATCAGGGTGCCCTGGACCGGAACGTCGGTGGCGGTGGCGCCGGCCGCGACGAGGTGCAGGCCGTTGTTGGTCGGGGCCGCGAAGCCGCGGGCGGCCAGGAGCGTGCCGGCCACGTAGGCGGCGCCGCCCGCGGCGACCGTGTAGCTGTCGGCGTCGACCGTCGCCACCGCGAGCTCGCTCTTCTTGGAGCGGTCCGCCATCAGCACTCCCTCGAGGAGGCCGAGGTGGTTGAGCTGCGTGAAGTCGGTGTCGAAGCCGGCCATCGCCTCCAGGCCCGTCAGGGTCTGCTTCTGGCGCTGGCGGTTCTCGTTGATCGGGTCACGGGCGACGCCCGAGACGTTGGAGCCGGTGTCGGCCCACGTGTTCGGCTCGATCGGGTTCCAGACGGGCGACGCGGGGAGGACGCCGATGCTCTCCTCCAGCGCCAGCCGGCCGCCGGTCTCGTTCGAGTTGATCTTGGCGCGAGCCGTCATTTGATCTCATCCCACTCGTAGATGGCCAGGACGTTCACCTGGTAGTAGTTCCCGTTCCGACCCACCTCCTGCGGCTTGACGTTCCGGAAGGTGACGTTGGGGGTCCGCTCGCCCTCATACGCATCCAGGAACGCCTTCGCAATCTCGCGCGCCCGCCTGGGCCCATGACCGTTCTTCCACTCGGCGAACACGCGGATGGTCACGATGCCGGTCTGGCAGAAGATCCGGTTGCCGCGCTCGCCCAGGGAGGCCTGACCGCGGTCAGAGGTGCGCTGGTCGACGTAGACCGTCTCGGGGCCGGTGTGCACCTTCGCTCGGTCGGTGTCCTCCCAGGCCATCTTCAGCCCGAGCTCCTTCCCGACCTGCTGGGCGGGGAGGAAGACCTCGTCGTAGCCGGTCAGGAGATCCGCGGGCATGGTCGGGCGAGCACCTTGAAGATGATGGGGAAGCCGGCCGGCGCGACGGCGACCACCTCCTGGGCGGCCCAGAGCTCCGCGCCGAACTCGATGACGTCGCCCTTGGCGGGCTCGAACAGCATGCCCAGGGCGGCCATGACGAACGTGACGTCCGTGGCGGACTGGCCGCCCTCCTCGCTGGTGGAGCGGCCAGTCATGGTCGGCAACGGCAGCTTCACCATGCTGGTGAGCGCCCGCGCCTCCGTCGGCGCCCCGGGCAGCCAGGGCTTGTCGGGGTCCGTCGGCGGGCCGTCCGAGGAGCGGACCACCGCGCCCGCGATGCCCTTCTTCGATAGCAGCTTCAGCGCCAGGGTGGGGAAGTCAGCCACGGATCACCCGCCCGTTCGAGGCGGCCACGAGGCCGGCCGCCTGCAGGATCCGGTCCGCGAGCGGGAACCGGGGCATCTGGAAGGCTGGGTTGAGACCGGGGGCGAAGGTCTTCGCCTCGCTCACCGCGCCGTCCACGGCCTCGGAGATGGAGGCCACCTCGCGCCCGCTCTCGTCCGGCACGTAGTCGACGTAGAGCCCGGAGGTCAGCGCCTTCAGCGCGTACTCCGCCTGGGCCTTCCGCACTGCCCGGGGGATCAGGGCCGCGATGCGCGGGAAGGCGGTCTCTTGTCCCTCCGCCACGCGGGTCCCGCGGTACTGGAACCGGGTGTCCAGGTAGCGGCAGGCGCGCACCAGGGCGCCCTCGATCATCGGGTCGGTGTAGGCCGCGAGGCTCACGCCCGCGTCGCCGTGGTACGCCTTGAAGAAGGCCACGTCGGCGTAGGTGTTCGCGTCCTCGACGGTCCCGGTGTTGTCCTGTGCTCGGAGCGCCATTCGCCTCGTCCTCGTCAGCAGCCGATACGGGCCCAGGGGGCCGACCGGATAGCTCCGGTCAGCGGTCCTCCTCGAAGGTCGCCTGCACCTGGGCGCCGGCCAGCGGAACCAGGGGCGGGGTGCCGCCGTTGATGAGCAGCGTGGCGATCTTCTGGGTCCGCCACGCCTTCAGCGTGCAACCGGCCGCGGCGAGGTCCAGCACCTCGACGGTGGTGGCCCCGGCCTCCTGGGCCGACGCCTGCAGCACCAGCGCCGAGAGGACCCGAGGAGGGGCCGAGAACGGCGGGGAGAAGGCCACCTTCAGGGTGCCGTCGGCCGCCGTCTTGCCGTCCCCGGAGCGCCGGTCCCGCGGGCGCAGGGAGCCCAGGGCGAAGCGGTACCAGGGAAGCCCTGGGCGGAAGACGGGGATGAGGTCCCCGTCTCGGAGGCCGCCCGGGAGGGCGTCCATGGTGTCGACCTTGCGCGCTGGCATCCTTCTACTCCTGAACGACGTAGTCGCCCATCTCGTCGCTGATGCCGATCCCCTCGGCATCAGCGACGAACATGTCAGCGGGGTCTGTCGTCACCATCCCCATTGACGCCGGGGCGGCGTCTGCCTAATCGATCCCCTTCATCTTGCGCTCGAAGGCGTGGCCAGTGGGGTACTTCGCCTCGAAGCCCCAGTTGTCGATGTGCACCCGGAGGTTGGAGCTGTCCGTTCCCGCGCAGAGGGCCACGAAGTACTCAAGGGCGACAGTGACCCCGTCGGTAGGGATGGTGGCCACGACGGTTCCGTTGATGCAGCAAGACACCGTTCGGTCCAAGTTCGCGACGAACTCGAACGTGTAGTAGTTGCCCAAGGACGGGTTGATGGTCACTCCGGTCGTGAGCGTCTGTACGGAGCCGACGTTGGTCTTGTACCTGACGACGATACTCGTCCCGGCCACCTCGAACCACATGCCACCCCCGGTGTCCTGGAAGTCCCAGCGGTTGGCGCCCATGGCCAGCCGGCGGAGGCCGAACCAGGCCTTGGTGCTGGCGGTGTTGAAGGCGATCGTGAAATAGGTCCGAGACTTGATGGCGAGGTCGCCGGGATCGATGATGGGCTGGACCTTCGCGACGGTCTCGATGTAGCCCCATTCGTTGGCGGCGGTGGGGTTGATGGCGAAGGAACTCGCGCCGCCCGGCGCCGGCACGAGGAACGTCTGCGTGCCGGCCGTGAGGTTGACCTTGTACATCTTGTTGATGGACTGGACGGAACCAGTGGGCACGACCGGGTCGAACAAGAACTCCTCGTGGTACCACGAGTACCGTCCCGGGACGAAGCTGGCTCCTCCGCCCGTGGAGGGCGTCGACCAGGTGATGTCGCCGTCGGCGCCGGACGCCTTCGTGGGCACCTGCCCGGTCGTGCCGCCGGCCGGGACCGCGTAGCCGCCCCACTCGTAGGCGCCGTCCGCGGCCGAGGCCTTGCGGAGCACCGTCTTGGCGCCGCCGCCCGTCGGCAGGCTCGAGCCGCCGCTCGCGCCGTCGGCGCCCTTGGGGATGCCGAAGTCGAGGAAGTAGGCCCCGGTGCCGTTGGCGCGGACGCCCGCCGTCGCCGAGCCGCCGGCCGCGACCGTGGTGACGTTGCCGATGCTCAGGTTCGGGGCCGGGCCGGTGTTGCCGGTGTCCCCCTTCAGGCCCTGGTTGCCCTGGTCGCCCTTCGCCCCAGCCGGCCCGGTCGGGATGCCCAGGTCGAGGGCGTAGGCGTTGGTGCCGGTGCTGCGGAGCGCCGCGGTCGCGGGGGCGCCGGCCGCCAGGACGGTGACGTTGCCGGCCGCGAGCGTGGGGGCGTCGCCCTTCGGCCCGGTCAGGCCGGTGTCGCCGCGCGGACCCTGCCCGCCGTCCGCGCCGGGAGCTCCCTGGGCACCCGGGGTGCCGGGGGCGCCGTCCACGCCGGCCGGGAGGCCGAGGTCGATGGCGTAGGTGCCGGGCTCCACCTCGCGCAGCGCCGCGGTCGGCTGCGAGCCGGGGGCGAGCTTGGTCACCGTGCCCGCGACGAAGCTGTTGGCGGTGCCGCCACCGCCGCCCGAGCCGTCCGCGCCGGCCACGCCGCGGGGGATGCCGAAGGAGAGGCTCCACTCGCCGTCCTCGTCCTCGACGAGGGACACGGTGGCGCTGGAGCCGGCCGCGAGCGTGTTGACCGAGCCGACCGCGAAGGTCGGGGTGAGCTTCTCCAGCAGGTCGCCCAGGCTGACGCGGAGCTCCTTGTCGGCGCTGCCCGCGTTCATGTCGTAGCCGACGAGGTAGGCGGTCGGGCTGACGGTGACGCTCCCGCTGAGGGAGAGCTCCCGGAGCTCGTTGAAATACTTGGCCATCAGTGGATCCCGTTCATGAGAGGCTCGCCGAGACTGGTCTCGAACAGCACGGTGTCGCCGATCGTGGCGAACTGGTTCGCGGTGGGGTCCGGCGGCTGGATGCCGAAGAGGATCGGCTCACCCGTCGTGGTGAAGAAGCAGAACCCGTCGCTGGAGCGGTACTGGTTGGTGAGGCAGACCTCGCCGACGGGCGGGGGAGGCGCGGGCGGGGGCCCGCGCCGGTGGCGCTTGTAGTACAGCGCGGCCTGCTGCTGGTCCGTGAGCCCGGTGCGGGACCGGACCAGCTGCTGGCCGTTCTTGCGGCCGAGCTTAGGAGGTCGGAAGAACGGCATTCGGCGGCCCCTGGAAGATCGGGCGGTTCTTACCGTGCCCGCTCTTCCGCGCCATGACTCGGTCGAGAGGGGAGCTCAGGAAGTTGCCGGCCTCGCCCAGGGCAGCCGCGATCCGCTGGCGCTGCTCGTGGGCCGCGACCGTCTGGGCGTGCTGGCTGTCCCGGAACCGCTTGAGCTCGGTCGCGAGGCAGGGGCGCTCCGCCTCCACCTGGGCCGCCAGCGCGCCCTGGCGCCGCTGCAGGGCCGCCTTGTAGTCGTTGATCTCCTTCACCTGCATGTCGCACTCGTGGATCTCGCGATCCAGGTAGGCGAGCTCGTCCTCCGGGGTCGCCGGCTCGGCCCGAGAGGCCTCCGAGGACGGCTCCGGGGCCGCGGGGGCGGCGGGCGCCTCCGGCTCCTCGGAGACCGGCTCCTCGGACTGCTCCGCGGCCTCCTCGGAGTTCCGGCGCTGGCCCTCGGGATCCTCGTCCTCGGGCAGGTCGGCCGCGCCGGGCTCCACGCCCTTCACGTCCCGGGCGAAGCTCGGGCTGGCGTTGGAGACCTGCTGGCGGGTGACGGGCCGGCCGACGTGGTGGGCCACGGCGGTCAGGTCGGGCAGCCCGTCGGCGGTCCAGTCCGCGTCGCTGGCGTGGTCGAGCTTGCCCAGGGCGCTGATGATGTCGGTCTTGAGGGTCACGGATCGTCTCACGGTTATGGAGGGGCCCATCACGCCTGGGCCCGGGGCGGCGGCAAGGTGCGGTCGATGTGAAAAAGGGGGCCGCCGCGGCGACCCCCAAGTTCAGGACCACTGGGAGCGAGGCGCTTACGCCTCGCGGGTGACCAGCTTGGCCATCTTGATCTGCTTCCGCTCCGGGTACACCCGGGCCCAGGAGGCAGCCGCGCCGAAGCCGTTGGCGACGTTGCCGGTCGCCGGGCCGCCGGCCGCCGGGGTGCCCACGTAGGAGTAGCCCTCCGGGTGGAGGCACATCTCGATGCGGTTGAACAGGGTCTCCTGGCCGCCGCCGTTGCCGGCGTCGGGGTCGCGCTTGGTCTCGGTCGGGACCTTGGGCGAGCCGTTCGCCATGCGGATGGCGCCGTTGGCGAAGAGCCAGGTCTCGGCGACGCCGTTGGCGTAGGGGACCATGTCGTCGACCACGACCGTGCGGCCGAGGAAGGTCGGGATGTTGGTCTCGCCCCGGGCGTCCGGGATGAAGTCGATCAGGTTGTTCTTCTGGGCCCGGTTGTACACGATGGAGTTCATCATGCACAGCGTCAGCTCGTCCTGGGCGTCGCCCATGGTCAGGCCGGCGTCGAGGAAGGCCGAGGCCGAGAAGTCCGTCACCCCGGCGGTGTAGGGCGAGCCGGAGATGTCGTGGATCATGTCGTCCTTCACGTGGAAGGCGTCGGTGGCGAGGGCGTTGTTGCGGAACACGCCCTGCACGACCGCCACGAAGTGGCGCTGCAGCTGGCGGGTCCAGTACGCGGCCACTCGGTTGCCGATCGAGGACATCGGGTCGGAGCCGGCGAGGACGGCGGCCAGATCCATCGTCGACCAGGACTGGTTGCGCTGGAAGCGCACCGCGATCTGCTCGAAGGTCCCGGTCTTGCGCGGGGTCGACTTCGAGGTCGGGTCGTCGTTGGGGATGTTGGGCTCGTCGTTCGCCAGGTCGCGCCAGTTGGGCACGTGGAACGTGAGGCCCGCGCCGGCCAGGAGCGTGCCGATCGCCGCGTCGGTCGCCAGGGCGCCGGACGCGATCAGGCGCGACTTCTCGGTCGTGAGATTCTGGACGTAGGGGGTGAAGATCTCGGGGACGATGACGTCCGACAGCTGAACGACGGCCACTGCGGGCTCCTGCTCTGGGGAACTGGGCGGGGTCCTCAGCGCGGCACAGCCGGCGCGTCGGGGCGGCTCCACCGACCGCCGAGCACAGCAGGGCGGGCGGGAGCACGGGCTGCATAGAGACGGGGCCCGCTGTCTCGCGACAACGGGCCCCGTTCTTGACTGCAGCGGGTCGGTCGATTAGAGCGGCTTGGCCGCCGCGGGCGCCGCGGGGCGGGGGCCACCGATCGAGGTGCCGGCCGCCTTCGCCGAGGCCTCGGCGGCGGCGCGGTCGCCGCGGATCATCTCGCCCTGCTTGGTCAGGTTCCAGCCCGCGTGGCTGAACGGGTTGTCCGCGCCGTTGCCGGCCCCTGCCTTGCCACCCTGGGCACCCGCGCCCTGCGCCGCCGGCCACCAGTGCGGGCGGGTTTTCTTCAGGTCGGCGAAGAACTCGCGCGCCGAGGTGCCCGGGGTGAAGCCGGCGACGCCGTCCTTGACCACCCACTGGCCCTCGGAGTTCTTCTCCATGACCGTGGACGCCAGGAGCTCGGCGTCGAGCACGGCGCTGTCGACCAGCTTGGCGTTCTTGGCCTCGCCGCGGATGTGGTCGCGCAGCTCGCCCTGGAGGATCCGGGCGTTGAGCTTGTCGCGGTCGCCGACCGCCGCGTCGCGCTCCGCCGTGACGGTCTCGAGCTGCCGCTGCAGCGGGCCGACCTTCTGCTGGAGCCGGCCCTCGACGATGCCGTCGATCGCCTTGTCGTCGAGCTTGCCGCCGGCCGCCGCCTCGAGCTCCGCCACGCGGTCCAGCTTGGACAGGGTCTCGGTCGGGTCGCGGTCGCCCCAGAGCGCCAGCTTGCGCTTCGTCTCGGCGTGGGCCGCGACCTCGCGATCCTTGGCCTGGGTGACCTTCGACACGTCTGAGGACGTCTTCAGGCCGTTGACGTGCGTCAGGACCGCCTTGCCGTCCTTCTCGGTGTACAGCGCGCGGTAGGCCTCGGGGACAGCGTCCATGCTGTCGTAGAGAAGCTCGATCGGATCCATCTGGTTCCCGGTGGTTATGCAGGCTCTTGCGGCTCAGCGAGGGAGAGGTGCCGCTCGGGGGTGGGGAGCGGCAACCTCCGGGGCTCCTGACTACACGCCGGCCCGCTTGAAGGCCGCGGGCTCGCGCCGCTTCAGCTCGTCGAGGGTGTAGACCTCGCCGCGGTCGTCGGTGAACTTGCCCAGGGGGAGCTCCCCGTCGCGGAAGAGCTGCGCCCTCACTGGGCCCAGGACGTGGTCCTGGTACGCCTCGGTCTGCCGGCCGAGGAACTCGTCGTAGGTGGTTCCGCCTGGCTCTCGGCCGGTGAGCTCGCGGATCTTGGCGCGGCGGTCCGCCTTGGACAGCCCTTCCAGGTCCGCTTCGAGGTACGATTTCGCCGGGCGCTTCGAGAGCTCCAGGCCGTCCACAACCGGGATGCGGAGCGAGCGACAGCGCCAGTGCAGCGGCGGCCTGGGCCCCTCGCCGAGGGGGTATACCTCACCGTCGAGGGAGGCGCACTGGATGGTGGTCCGGCTGTCGAGGGTGGCGAGGAACTGCTCCTGCTTGATGATGTCATCGTTCGCAAGGTAGAACTCCTTCTTGGCCTCGTTCGCGAAGAAGTTGGACGCCGTCCGGGTGATCGCCTCGGCGTCGCGGCGGGTCACCGTGAGGATGCCGTCGGCGCCCTTGTTCAGCGGCGAGCCGAAGATCCGGCGCGAGATCTCCGCGCGCGTCTGCCCCTGGGCGCCCCCGATGCGGATCTCCCGCAGGATCCGGTCCAGGTCGTCGCCCTGGATCTTCTCGGCCCACTCCTTCATCGTCCGCCCCTGGAAGGGGTTGTTCGAGACCAGGGAGCCCAGGGTCTCGACGGACGGCACCACCGTGTCCAGCACGACCGGCGCGAGCTCGCGCAGGTTGCGGTCGATGTAGTCGACCTCGGCCTCGGCGAGCCCGCGCATGTTCGCGTCCCAGACGTCGCCGATCTGGCCGAAGGCCTTCTCGCGGATGTCGGAGATGATCTCGATCAGCGCGCGCAGGCGCTTGTTCTGGTCGAGGCCCGGGTCAGCCTTGACGAAGTCCTCGAGCCGCCGGGCCAGCCGGTCCTGCAGGTCCTCGACGGTGTCGTCGAGCAGCTGCAGGATGTCCTGGGTCAGCCCGGTCCCGAAGCCCTGGAGGTAGATCTGGCGGCGGACCAGGGCATCGTGAAGCAGCTCGTTGACGTCAGCCATCGGCGCGGTTCAGCTCCACCGAGGTGACGAGACCGCCGGAAGAGGTGTCGAACATCATCGCCGTGTAGACCGCCTGCTTCGCCCGCTGCCCGGCCTGCATGGCGCCCAGGGCGGGGTAGCGGCCGGAGCCGATGGCGTGGAAGGGGGCGGTGGTGGCCGAGAAGCCGCAGCAGCCGCCGGACTGATCGTCGACCTTGTGGATGTGGTAGACCTGGCCGCGGGGCAGGACCGCTAAGGCCTCGATCTCGTCTGCGCCTGACAGCATGTCCTGCAGCTGCTGGCGCTGGTCGCCCGAGAGGAGGCGGGCCATGGTGATCTGGCCACGCTCGTCGGGCGGGCAGTCGTCGATCAGGATCTTCAGAGCCTCGATCACCTGGCTGCAGCCGGTGGCGGTGCCGGCCGCGCCGAAGAGCGAGCCGTCCGTGAAGCGGATGACCTTGGTCATCTCACCGACGCGGAACCCGTTGCTGTCGGTGATCAGGGTGTCGCCGGCCATCACGCCGTCGCGGTACACGATCGTGGTCATCTCAGTCCTCGGCTCTACTTGCCGGAGGGAGCCTTCGCCGGGGGCGCCTTGGGCGGCAAGCCGCCGGGGCCCTGACCGGCTGCCTTCTGCTGGGCCACCACCGCCGCCGCGTCGTCCTTCTCCTGCTTCGACTGCGGCGAGGGCATGAACGAGCCCAGGGAGCCGGCCTCGCGGGAGATCGCGTCGAGCTCCTCCTCGAAGGTCATCGTGGAGATCTCGTTCGTGACTAGAAGCTGGTGCAGGGTCTCGGCGCTGATGGGGTAGCCGGCGTTCTTCGCCGTCATCCACTGCGTCGCGTCCTGGCCGCTGAGGCTCGACTTGGCGAACTCCAGGTTGGGCTCGACCTTCACCTCGTCCGGGTTCGCGCCGACCCAGGTGGCCGCGATCTTCAGCAGCCGCTCCAGCGCCTCGGCGCCGGTCTTGGCGATGGTCGTCAGGGTGGCGGTCTTGGCCGCGACCCGGATGGAGAGGGCGTCGCCGCTCTCCGCCTGGGCCTGCCCGCCCGAGCCGGCCTGCAGCAGCTGCGCGCCGGCCGCGTCCGCCCGCTTCCCGTCGTTCTGGAGGGCCTCGCGCTGCTCCTCCAGCGCCTTGCTCTCCGGGCCGATGTACTTGGCGTCGCCGTTCAGCGGCAGCTCGATCTTCTGCCCCGCGCCGACCCGCGTCGCGTTCTGCTGGGCCTCGCCGTCCGCGGTGAGTTCCTGCTCGGCCTGCATCCCGACGATGACCAGGGTCTCCTGGCCGACGGCGAACAGCGCCTGCCGGTAGTCCGCCTCGCCGCGGTACATCGCCAGCGCGATCCGCGCCAGGGCGAGCATCGGCGGCACGTCCGGGGTGGGGTCGTGGTCCTTCGAGCCGACGAAGACGAAGGGGAGCTCCTCCAGGGTCTTGCCCGCGAGGCTCACCGGCCGGAAGTCGGCGCCGGTCACGTCCTCGCGCTGGCGCACCTCGGCGGCCATGTAGGTGTGGGCGCCCAGGGCCTGCTCGCCCTCGATGGTGTCCCGCGATCCGCCCAGGGCGTCGACGATCTCCTTCAGGGCCAGGACGCGGTACTTGACCACCTCCTGCCACACGAAATTCGACTGCAGCTCGGGCTGCGTCTCGCAGAGCACCGCCAGCCGGAGGTGGGCCCGCCCGTCCTCGCGCCGGCCCTCGTCCCAGTTGTAGATCGTCTCGGCGTGGTAGGTCACGATGTAGGGCAGTGCGTCGGCGAGGGCGCCGTCCTGCACGTCCAGCATCGCGCCGACCCGGGCGACCAGCAGCTGCTGCTCGTGGATCTTCCGCAGGAGGAGGTCCAGGCCCTCGCCCTTGCTGGTCGCCTTGTCCCGCAGCGGCTCCAGCGCGGCCGGCAGCTCGATCTTCGCGGGCTTGTGGTTCAAGATGCCGACGAGCCCCTCGACGGCGGGGCGGACGAGGTCGTGGAAGACCGCCCGCGCCTTGTAGGCGTCGTACCGCTTCCGACCGGGCTGGGTCCCGCCCATGCCGTCGGCCTCCATGCCCTCGGTGGCGGGCAGGTAGACCTGGCCCTTCTCCTTGACCACGTCCTCGCCCTCGTAGGAGTCGCGGACGACGGTCCAGCGCCGGGCGGCGCGGTCGTAGAGGGGGTGCTTGGACGAGAGGCTCATGCGCGGCTCTTCCCGTCGACGCGGACGCAGGACAAGGTGACCGCGTCACGACCGCGGAGCAGCGGCGAGAGGGCGTCCTCGGCCTGGGCCTTCCGGCTGGCGCAGACGTACTGGTTCAGGAGCTCTCGCGGGCCCGAGAGCTCCGCGCAGCGGCCCCGGATGCAGGCGTGGCCGCGGAGCTCGTAGCCCAGGGTGGCCGCGCCCGCGGGGCCGGTGAGGGACAGCCACACCAGGGCCATCGCGGTGATGAACAGCAGCCAGCCGATGGTTCCCGCGAGGCAGGCGCCGGCCAGGACGAGGAGGACGCGCATCAGTAGGCTCCGATCGCCGAGCCGCTCCTGGGCCGGGCGGGTGGGTTGTGGATCCGGTAGCGCACCTCGTCCCCGATGTGGTCCTCGGCCTCGGTGTTCACGTCGTCCGGGTCGTCGGGGTCGCGCGGGAGGACCGGGAAGGTGGTCAGGAACTGGTCGCAGTGCGAGAAGATGAACAGCCCAGGGCGCTCGCGGACGCAACCGGGGATCGGCATGGCCTGCTTGAGGCGGGTGCGGACGTTGATCCACCCCGCCTTCCGCGACCCCGGGCGCTTGTCGGCCGGCAGCCACTGCACCCCGGCCGCCACCGTCCCGTCGTCGAGGCGCACCTGCTTCGCGAAGCCGTCGGCGATGGACAGGCCGGTCCCGTAGGCGACGTCCTTGTCGAAGATCGCGCTGTCGGCCGGCCCCGGCATCACCCGTCCGGTGATGCCCCACTTCCGCTCACGCTCGCGGATGCCCTTGGTGATCTCGGCCGGCTCCAGCTTGACGCCTACGTTCCGCTCGCGCTGGTTCCAGCCGTACCACTCGTAGATCCGGAAGATGTCGCCCCGCACCGAGCTCCGCACGTCCCCTTGGGCGTCCACGTAGTCGCTGCCGTCGCTCTGGGCCCACCAGCCGACGCTGAACGGCCGGCTCGAGCCCCAGTCGAACGAGCGGTCGATCGTCCAGCTGCCGGGGATCGCGAACGGGCGGACGACGTGGCGGGCCGGGGCCCAGCAGTCGTCGAACATGCCGCCCGAGACCACGTCCCAGTCGCCCGAGAGCCACGCCTTCAGGATCGCCGGGTTGTCCGCCGCCTGCCGGATCTTGTCCCGGTAGTCCGGCTGGGCCTCCAGCAGGACGCGGTTCTCGTCGAGCGACGAGCGGATGGCGACCCGGATCGGCTCGGGGTTGCCGTCCATGTCCCGCGCGTCGCGGGTGATGACGACCTTGGGCCCAGTGCCGCGGAGGCTGTACCGCTGCTTCACCCAGGAGTGCCCAACGCCGTATGGGTTGGTGGTCGCGCGGATCCGCAGGGGGACGCCCGGCACCGAGGAGCGGTTGCACGAGATCATCTTCCGGAAGCACTTGTCGTCCTTCCAGTTGGTCAGCTCCTCCCAGCCGATCCACGGATAGGCGTGGCCGTGGTAGTTGGCGTAGTCCTTGTCCGGGTCGTCGATGTACCTGAGCAGCAGCTCCTCGCCCCAGGGGAACTTCCACTTCATGTCCGCCTTGTTGAACTCGGCCCCGGGGAAGATGAGCGGGATCCAGCGCCAGCACTTCGCGACCACGTCCTCCAGCTGCTTGTAGGTCTGGCGGAACAGGATCCCGCGCCAGTTGGCGCCCCAGCCCGCGCCCACGTCGCGCAGGAAGTCCATGATCAGGATGTCGGTCTTCCCGCCGCCCCGGTTCCCGTGGAGGAGCACCTCGGGGTGGGGGCAGGACATGAACATGACCTGCGACCCAGGGTTGGGCGTGAAGACGTGCCGCTGGTTGGGCATCGGGCGCGGGCGGGCGTGCATCGGCTCACAAACAAGTTGACGGCTGTGACGGGAACCTCGATTGCGGGGAGGCCGGGGACAAGGGAGGTTCCAGGCGGGGGCCGGCCAGCGACCAGCAGGGGGTTGATCATGAACTTGGTGTGGAAGCGGCCGGGCCGGGGTCGGCTGGACGGCTACCTGAGCTCCACCGCGAAGGTGCCGGTCGTGCGCATTCTCCAGGTCGATGGCGGGCGCTGGTACGTCCAGAGCCAGCTGCCGGGCGGCACCGGCGAGATGTACAGCACCATCGAAGCGGCCCAGCAGGAGGGTGAGGCCCAGGTCTGCCTGGGCTTCCGCCTCGCCGAGCTCCCGGTGCACCTCAACGAGCGCCAGGAGGCCATGGCCGAGACCGCCCGCCGCAAGTGGGAGGTCGCCCAGGCGGCGGCGTTGATCACCAACATCCACGCCCGGGTCGGCGCCGCCGCTCCGAAGGGGAGGGCCGCCTGATGGGCTGGCAGATGCTGACCGTGGAGTTCGTGCCGTTGCACGGCGAGGGCGCCCGGTGGCGCTGGCAGGGGCAGGCCCGGCATCACACCTGGGCCGAGACCGCCCAGGCGGTCGCCGAGACGCTAGGCCTCGACGAGGTGGTGCTGACAGAGGAGCCCGACGGCTCGCGGTCGGTCGCCACCCGCGGCGGCCTGCCCCTGGGCCGCCTCGTCGTCGCGTACCCGCCGAGCTGATGCTCGGCCCTCCATGAGGGCCGCGTTAACCTTAATGGATCGCGAACGCGCCCGCCCTCCATGGGGCGGGCGTTAACGTTAATGGACGCGGGCGCCGCGCGGCATCATGAAGTTGTTGCCCGAGGGCTCGTTCCGCGAGATCTTGATCTCGCCGGGGCGGGAGGCGCCCCGGGATAGCCGGAGAAGAGCCCCATGCCCCAGATCACGAAGACCGAGGCCCTCGCCTTCCTCGCCTCCCACACCTTCACCCCGGTGACCGCCGAGGACCTCGCGTCCTTCCCCGACACCCTCCCGCGGGAGCTCGTCTGCTGGGCCCCCGACCGCGACATGGTCGTGTTCCTGGACCCTCACGCCTGTACCCTGGTGGTGATCCACATGGACGACGGCGACATGGACCAGCAGACGTTCCGCCTCGGGAGCTCGGAGGACGACGGGCGCTAACCGCCCGTTAACCACCCCGCCGCCAGCGTCAAGAAACCGCTTGGCGGTGGGCCTGGGCTGCCGCATGATCCTGTCATAGCCGAGAGGGAAAGCCGCCATGAAGACCGTCCTCCACACCCGCGACGCCGAGGGCCTGAACAAGCGCCTGAGCCTTGACCCCAAGGGTCGCCTCCACCTCACCGTCTGGCTGGAGGGCATGGAGCCCATGGCCGGGCTCGACGGCCGGGTCCACGCCAACCGCGAGCGCGAGCTCGTGGAGGAGATGAGCCTGGACGCGGCCGAGGGGGCGCTGGTCGCGATCGACGACCCCTGGGTGAACGCCGCCCTGGCGAAGGGGGCCTGAGCCCATGGCCCAGAAGCTGTACCGCGCCGAGTTCCGGGCCGGGCTCGGCACCCCGACGCCCATCTCCCTCCACCTCGTCGTCCCGGGCGTGACCGCCGTCGGGGCCGCGTGCGACGCCTGGGCCCAGGCGCGGCGGCTGCTCGCGGGGCAGCCGAGGCCCCGGCTGGAGCGAATCGCGCCGCTCGGGGAGGCCCGCCCATGAAGCGCCCCGCCTACCGCGAGGCCATCCAGTGGCTGGCCGACAACGACGACTGCACCTGGGCGTCCGAGGAGCCCGAACGTGGGCAGGAGCACCCGCCCCTGTCGGTCGTGGCCTCGCTCGTCTCCGACATGTTCGGGGCCGGCGCCGAGCGGGTCTGGCGCGACCTGCGCCGGGTGCTCGCCCGCGAGGGACGGCTCTAGGCGGGCGCCGAGGGCTCGGCCCACCCCACCCACACGCCGACCGGCCGCGCCGCTCTCGGGCCTCCGAGGGCGGGAGGTCCGCTTTGCGCCAGAAAGTGGAGGGCGCGTCAAGAAACCTGTTGCTCCTCATGACGGATGCGCTATGTTGATCTTACGGGGGCGGGACGGTCCTCCCCGGATAGCCGGAGACGAAAGATGGCCAAGCGCGGAACCCCCTCCTCCAAGAAGACCCCCACCGGCCTCGTGAAGCACGCCTGGGTGGTCCGGGACCGGGACACGAACTTCGGCTTCGTGATCTCCTACCGGGACGAGCTGGACGCCCGGATCTTCGCCGAGGAGGTGAACTCCTCCCCCGAGGTGAACCGGGAGCAGATGAAGGTCTTCCACGAGGGCTGAGGCCCTCCCCCTTCCGGGGGACGCCCGGGGAGCGCGAGCTCCCCGACCCACTCTGGGCCCAGGCCCGGGCGGGGATCTTCCGATCCATTAACGTTAACGCCGGCCTCCTCTCGGCTCCACGAGTTAACGACTCGTTAACCATGCGACGCGGGGCCTCGTCTCCACTGTTGGCCGCCAGTCTGCACTGGTGCATGGTCATCTCACCGGGGCGGGGAGCCCCGGGATAGCCGGAGATAGCCATGACCACCCAGCCCTTCTTCGCCAACGACCCCCTCGCCTGGGCTCGGGACCTCGAGAACAGCCTCCCGGTGCAGGACGGCGTGAAGGCCAAGGTGACCCCGCCCATGGGGCGCCTCGTCCGCTTCGTCGTGACCGCTGAACAGGCCGGCGTCTCGACGAGCCTGAAGGAGGGCGCGACGGTCTACGCCCGGCGCCTCCACCCCGAGATCGGGAAGGGCCGGAAGACTCACTACGACCTGCACCTCCCCAACGGGGACCTGTTCGCCCAGGTCACGGTCGACAACGGCTGGGGCCGCCCCTGGGTGCTCCGTGACGTCAACGCCAAGCGGGTCACCTCGACCGGCGGCCTCGCCGAGGGCGCCCTCCCCTACCTCGCGATGCGAGCCTTGGAGATACGGGCCGACGCGGGCGCCGCGCTGCCGGTCCAGCGGGAGCTGCGGCAGGCCGAGGAGGCCAAGGCCGCCCGCGAGGCCGCGACCGAGGCTCTCGCGGCCGAGACGCGGCGCAAGGCGGTCGCCGAGGGGCTGGCCCTCGTGCAGGGGTTGCGGGCGCTCTCGGCCCGCCTCTGGGAGGCCGGGACCATCAGCGTCGAGGAGTACGCCATCCTGAACCGGGCCGCCTACCAGCTCCCCAACGGGATGCCCAGGGAGGTGCTCGACGCCCTCGCGGCCGAGCCCTCGGCGGACAAGGGCGAGGGCGATGCGCGGCGGGAGAGCGGCCTCGCCCACTGGCGCCAGCTGAACGCCCTCCTCGTGGCCGCCGGGCTGCCCGAGGCCGGGCTCGCCGAGGCCCACGCCTACTGGCAGGCGGGCACGACCCCGGCCGTCGCCCTCGCCCACATCCAGCAGGCGAGCCTCGCCCGCCAGATCGAGGACACCATCGCCTCGGCCCAGGGGTAACCGCTCGTTAACCAACTGACCAGCCCCGCGTCAACAACTGGTTGCCGCGGGGCTCACGACGGGCGATGTTCCTCTCACCGGGGCGCCGCCCCGGGATAGCCGGAGCCCAGAGCCATGCCCTTCCTCGTCCAACGCGTCGTCGCGATCCTCACCCCGGCGGGCCAGCCCGTCGGCTGCCGCACCGAGGTCATCGGCGGGGAGTGGGAGACGCTCACCGGCGCCAAGATCGAGGCCGACCGCCAGGCCACCGCCGAGCTCGCCCGCGGCGACCAGGGCGACGCCATCGTGGTCGTCGAGGCCGGGGCCGCCCACTGGAACCCGGTCTACCAGGGCCTCGTTGGCTGAACCCCTCGTCCACAACACATCGGAGATCCAACCCCATGGCCACCTACAGCGTCCGCGCCTCCACCGTCCGCAACGCCCTCGCCGCCGTCCGGCGCCAGCACGGGCTGGGCCGCACCGAGAGCCTGGAGGTCACCCGCTCGGGCGGGGAGGACGGGCTCTGGCGCGTCACCCTCGCCGACGGCTCGGTCGTCGAGGTCACCATCTACCGCGGCCCCGCCGAGGTCCACCTCCTCCACCGCTGAGCCCCAGCGTCAAGAAGTTGTTGTCGGGCGCCGAGAGGCGCCCGATCATGCGTTCATAGCCGAGGAGAGAGCCATGACCCTGAGCGTCGTCGCCACCACCGTGTCCGCCGTCAGCTACAGCTTCCGCAGCGACGCCCCCGAGTGCCCAGAGGGGCAGGAGTGGGGCTACCTCCGGGTGGTGGCCCTCGACGAGGCCGGGCGGGTGTGGGGCCACGAGGTGACCTTCGCCCCGCGCAAGGGCCGGGAGGCCGCGCGCCGCCTCGCCGACCGGGTCGCCGAGGCCGGCCGCATCGAGGAGAGCCGCTGGGAGCTCGTCCGCGAGCGGGACGACTACTACTTCGCCGACGACGAGGGCCAGCCCCGGCCGGGCGTGCGTCGGGTGGGCGCCTGATGCCCGCCGGCCAGCGCGGGCCGAGGTGGCCGGCGTCCTGCAGACCTGAGCCCTGCGTCAAGAAACCTGTTGTCGGGCGTCGAGAGGCACCCGATCATGCGTTCATAGCCGAGACGGAGCCCAGAGCCATGACCACCCGCACCGAAGTCGACTACGTCGTGGTGCTCGCCAACCTCCCCCGCACCCACCGCTTCGCCTATCCCACCGAGGCCCGGGCTCGCGAGGCCATCGCCGGGGCCCAGGCGGCGGGGCGGTGGAAGCACGCCGAGCTCTACCGCCGCACCGTCGTCGGGACCGAGGACCCCGAGGGCTTCTCCCTGATCGTCGGCGAGCCCGCCGTCGACTGGGGGCCCGAGGCCCTTGTCAGGATAGACCTCTGATGCCCGCCGGCAGACGCCGTCGCCCCGAGCGGTTCGCCGGGCAGCACGACGCCCACTGCTACGTCCGGGTCGTGTCGCCCTGGCACCCGGGCCTGGACCGCTACTGGTGGCGGGTCAACCGGATGCCTGACTGATGCAAAATGGATCTTCGTTCCAATTTGATCACAAAAGTTTCTGAAAGCTTCGGAGTCGAACTGCGTTCCATTGTCTACAGTGATGGCCTTCGGTACTCCGAAGCGACAGACAATGTTCTGCCAGAAAAACTTTTGGACAGTGGCCGAAGTTATTGTAGCTAATGGCTTCGCCTCAATCCATTTGGAAAAATACTCCACAGCTACTACAACATATTTTAGATTCCCTTGGGCCGGTGGTAATGGACCCAACAAGTCAAGGCCCCATCTTTGCAATGGCCAGATGGGTTGTATCAGCTGTGTCAAAGACGAAGGTTGCTTTTGATCTCTTGCACATTTTTGACAACCTTCGCACTTTTGGACTAACTCCGCTGCATCCGAAGCTGCCTTCGGCCAATAAAAACCTTGGCGGAACACTTTTCCAAGTAACGGCCTGGATCCGATGTGGGATCCACACAGGCCTGCATGTATCTCTTTCATCAACTCTATACCTTCGGCTCTAGATAAGCACTTGAGCAGCGGAGCGCAAACTCCATGTTTGTATAATTCCCCTTCTATCATGACATACGGACGAGCTCTTGCCTCTATTCTTTTATTGTAAGCTTCGTCATCTGAAAGGAACTTACCCTGAAGGTAAGAGATTATTTCAGTTCTCCAATCTTCGCTGTAAACAGGAGATATGTTGAGGACTGCTCTTTCAAGGAGCTCCACTGAAGGTGCCTTTATTGTTTCGAAGAACACATCCGAAGGTAACGGCAGCCCCTGTGCCGCAGACTTAGCTAGCAAATCAGCATGCTCATTTTGTCCTCGAGGAATATTCTTGACAGAGAATCCTTCGAAGGATGCTTCGATCCTTCGGACCGTATCTAGATATTTTTCAAGCTTCGGATCTTTAGCCTTGCAACTTTTGTCAACATGACCCGAAACCACCTGGGAATCAGTTTTAAGAATTGCCCTTCTGATTCCCATTGCCTTTAATTTCCGAAGGCCCAGAAGCAGGGCTTCGTACTCAGCAATATTGTTCGTGCAGCTGAAATCAAGTCTTGCTGCATAACAAGTTTTGACCTTGGATGGTGAAACCAACACAGCAGCTGCACCTGCTCCGAAGATTCCCCAAGAGCCATCACAAAACACTGTCCACACTTCGGCATCTTTATTTGCTTCTTCATCCTGAGCCCCTGGCGTCCAGTCGGCAATGAAATCTGCCAATGCTTGAGACTGGATCGAAGATCTATGCACATAATCAATGTAAAATTCGTTGAGCTCTGCAGCCCATTTCCCAATCCGTCCAGTAGCTTCTCTATTTCTCATTATATCCTTCAACGGCTGCGAAGAAGGAACAATGATATTGTATGCCTGAAAATAATGCCGAAGCTTCCTGGATGCCATTAAAACGGCATATAATACCTTCTCCAGCTCTGTATAATTTTTCTTTGAGACACTAAGGACCTCAGATACAAAATACACTGGAACTTGCTTCTTAAGCTGGCCATAAAGCTTCTCCTGGACAAGCGCCGCACTTACTGCTGAGTGCGAAGCTGCCACATATAACAACAGAGGAGCCCCTGGCGTTGGCGGAGTTAATGTTGTGAGATCTATCAAGTATTGCTTCAACTCTTCGAAGGCTTTTTGTTGACTTGGGCCCCATTGAAAGACTTCGGCTGACTTCAGCACCTCGAAAAATGGTAAGTTTCTTTCTGCTGATCTGGATATAAATCTGTTGAGAGATGCCAGCCTTCCTGTCAATCTTTGGGCCCCTTTTCTTGTAGTTGGTGGCTCCATTCGAAGTATAGCTTCGATTTTATTTGGATTAGCTTCGATTCCCTTTGTTGAAACCAAGCATCCAAGAAATTTACCCTTCTTTACTCCGAAGACACATTTCTCTGGATTCAGCTTCAAACCAGCTTGTCTGAAGCTGGCGAAGGTCTCCTGCAGATCAGCAATATGATTTTCCTGCTTCGTGCTTTTGACGATAATGTCATCAACATAGGTCAACACATTTCTGCCTATTTGAGACTGAAGAACCTTCGCAGTCATTCTGCTGAAACTTCCTCCAGCGTTTTTGAGCCCCTCAGGCATCCGAAGATAGCAATACGTGCCACTTGGAGTTATGAAGCTAGTTTTCGGCTCATCTTCCTTTTTCATCCAGATTTGATGATATCCTGAGTAACAGTCCAAGAGACTCATGAGCTCTGAAGAAGCTGCTGCATCGACTAGAGAGTCTATCCTTGGCAACGGGAATTCGTCCTTCGGACAAGCCTTGTTGAGATCTGTGAAATCGATACACATTCTCCACTTGCCATTGGCCTTCTTCACCATAACAGTGTTAGCTAGCCACTCTGGATACTTCACTTCTCTGATAACTCCTGCACTGAGGAGTCTTTTTACTTCATTGCGAGCCCCTTCGGCCTTGTCATCAGACATTTTCCGAAGCCTCTGCTTTCGGGGTCTGAAGGATGGGTCAACATTGAGCGAATGTTCAATAACATCCCGATTTACTCCACAGAGATCATTAGCCGACCATGCAAAAACATCTTTGTTGTTGAATAAAAACCTTATCAAGGTTTTCTCCTGGTCTTCAGATAATTGCGAGCCCAACAGCACCTTCTGCTCTGCTATGTCCTCACACAATAGCATGGGCTTCGGCTGATCTGCTGAAGCTGCCTTCTCCCTTCTGAATTTGTACTGTTCACAAGCTTCAGTTCCATCTATATTATGGATTGCCTTGGAGTCGGTCCAGCTTCCTTCGGCCCTTCTAGCAGCTTCCTGGCTTCCATGGATAGCAATAGGCCCTTGGTCCGAAGGTATCTTCATGCAAAGATAGGCAGGATGAAGGATTGCTTCGAAGGCATTAAGAGTACCACGACCAATAATTGCATTGTAAGGATATTCCATGTCAACAATGTCAAACACAACTTGCTCAGTTCTAGTGTTGTTGATGAACCCGAAGGTCACTGACATGGTGATCTTGCCCAGTGCTACAATCTGTCTTCCTCCGAAGCCACAGAGAGGATGTGTAGCATCATGAATCTTATCTTCTGGCTCTTGCATTTGTCTGAAGGCCTTAGCAAATATGATGTCAGCTGCACTGCCTGTGTCAACCAAGACATTGTGGACCAGAAATCCTTTGATAACACAAGAGATAACCATGGCATCGTTGTGTGGGTAATCTTTGAGCTGAAGGTCCTCTTGGGAGAAGGTAATAGGAATGTGAGACCATCTTGACTTGATGAAGGGTCCTTGCACCCCAACATGCTGTACCCTTCTCTGTGCTTCCTTCTTCTGTTTCTTGTTAGCTGGCTCTGAGGACGAGCCACCTGTGATCGGGAGCACCAGCTTCGGGTCCGAAGCAGCTCCAGCTTGGTCGTTGAACGAAGCCATCAGCTCAAAAAGTGGAAGTGAGTTCACCGGAGGTGGGCGCCAATGTTGGGGACTTGTTCTCAAATGCTATGAATTAAGAACAAGGCAACATAAAATGTTAAATATCAAAGCCCTTCGTCCTTCGAAGCATTATTTCCCTTTGGATATAATGGATTTCGGACGAAGGTTATGAAGGTCACACCTTCATAATCATAATAAAAGATAAGAAAGATTTATACACAAAACACGGAAAATAACATGATTACTTTGAACATTATTATTAATTTATTTCTATTTATTTTACTTATATAAACAACAACAAATTACAAATGTACCTTCGGCTTGAAGGAAAGTAAGGGTACAAGCGTGATGCCAATGCCAAGTCAGCGTGAACAGTACGGGAGTACTGTTCATCTATTTATAGGCACGGGTCGCAGCCCATGTAAAATTACATCCAGGCCCTTTGCATTTGCTAATAACTCTATAGTAATTCATCGGGGTCTAGATAGCCTTTTGCTCTTTAAGTCTGTTTTGACTATGATGGCAACTGACCCACAAACTTTTCCATCTTTTATTGTCCACCTGTTCTCACACAAAAGCCCCATTCTGTGATGGAAAAAAAATCATCCATCAGGAATTTTCTGATTGCTTCTGTTATCTTAAGTTTTCTTTCATTCCCAACCTCCCTTTTTGTTCCTCAGTTTCTTAGAAACCACAATGAAGATAAGCTTGAGAAAAAAATAAATGCCTTCTATCTAGTTTAATACCATGGTGAGAATTTCTTCACTGACATGACAGATCAAATTAAAGAAGACATTTAGCAAACAATAAAATCCCCTTAATATTTTAATAAATATTTTAATAAATATTTTAATAAATTTACTATAAATTTATTATAAATTTATAAATAAGGATTTTCTTTCCCAAATTCAGCACGTAACTGGTCACGATTAACACCTGCTATAAATGAATTTGAAGAACTGAACAGAACATACCTATCACACATCCACAGTAAAGTTCTGACAAATACACTCCGCAAGTATTTACCCATAACACCACCAGAGATCAACAAAATATAAACAGTAAAGAAATTACCGCAGCATGTTAGTTTGGCATTATTAGTAAAGCAGAAGTAACTTTCATCTTTTAATAAGCCAACAGAACATAACATAGCATTTACAGTTCCCAATATTGCTTTGAAAACAGACTCCATATAGCTTTCTTACACCAAATAGTTATCAGACAGATTAAAATCCTGAAAGACACATACCGCGTAAACTGCTGG
>JAVKLG010000012.1:0-26591 GCA_034783915.1 Agapornis pullarius | reverse complement strand
AATTGAAAAACAAAAGTCCAAATGCGCACGCGGAAAGAGATAACTAAAAAAGCACGTTTGTGGAGAAATGTTTGGTGAAATTAGGTTCATGTACATTAAGACATGTATTACTGTATTAACGTACACAGCTACGTTAACGCATCTATTCCTGCCCCCAGCACCCGCCTTTCGACCTAGCGCTCTGACGCAGCCTCTTCGCACGGTGGTTGCGGATGTAGACCTCGTTGAGCTTCCTGAAGCTCTGCTCGCGATCGAGGTGTACCCAGGGCTTGGCGACACGGATGACACTTGCCGATGGCGTCTGAAAGCTCAATCCCGGGAGGGACAATAGGTCTTCGTCTGGTTCGAGCGCTTCGCACTCGACGATGTAGAGAGCTCCTCCACCATGCAGGACTCCGTCCAGTGTCCACGTCGATGCAAACGCCACCGCCAGGTGACGATCGGACGTAACATAGACCCGGTCGGAGCGTTGCGTGATACTGCTCTGGCCTTGCTCTTCAGACATAGTTCGACGTGTGTAGAGCAGCCCAGTTTCATCTGGGGGCTTCAATATGTCTCCAATTTGTCGCCCGGGGGCGCCGCCGTGCCACAGCCGCTGAATAGTCATACCCGAAGGAATATCACTTTTACGGCGACTAATCAACACGAGTCTCAACTTACACCTTGTGACGACTTGAAAGTCGAGCTGCCTCACGAATCAACACCAGAATCTATCGCGTGCGGCTTGATAAGAGTCACGAACTGACTCCTGTCTAAACACGTATCACTGATCGCCAACTTTGGCTTGCAACGAGAAGTAGTCAGCTAGTCGGTGCATCCTGCCAAGATACACCGGAGCGATTGTCAGATGCGCACGGGCGGTGTCTTCGTCGATCTGTTTCCCAGAAGGGTGTCCCGCGTCATTGCGAGTCACTCGGATGAGATCAGCCGTTGCGTCGAGAGTGAGGACGTCGGCTAAACCATCTGGAAGATCCGATCGTATCGGAGCCAGAACCTTACGGAACTCCGTCCACAGGAAGTAGTATGTGTTCCGCGGTTTACTAATATTAGCGGTAACCCGATCAGCCCCGGGCAGTCTAGATTTCCCAAATTTTTCGTCCATATCTAAGAAAGCTCGCTCAGCTGCTACGCCAAGCATGACGGACGATGCTAAGTAGCACCGCGAATTGAAGGCTCGAAGCGACTCGACCAGATACATTCGGATACCTGGGCTGATGCCTGGTACAGCCTGTTCGAGGCGGCCTAAGTACCCTTCCGGGTCGCGCGGTTCCCACTCGCCCCCTCCATGAGCTGCTCGACCGTCGGCTGTCAACTGCCAGCGCCAGTTGTCCGTACTGGAACCTTGTCCTGCAGGATTTAGAAATAGCAGACCAGCAGCAACCAACCCCCATAACGTCTCGTAAACCTCCGATTCACCGCATCCAATTTCTCGCGTGATGTCAGCAACAAGGTAGTTTCGTGAGAATCGCGAATCAGCACCTGCGCCCACCCGTGCCAGTACTGCTCGCCGAACATCAGAGCTCATGTGTCCCCGCCTAGTATTGATTTCCCCTAGCGATCCTGTCTGTTCGAACATGACGATAAGCTACGAGAGCTGCTTTTCGCCACAGTCGAAGTATGAAGGATGGACCCCGCTGGGTCGGTCTGCCGGCGGATTGCTCCAGCCGGCGCGGGCCCGGGTGCACTCCGGCGGATAGGTCTATCGGCACGGTGCCCAGACGCAGATTGCCGCCCAACCATTACGAGCATTTTGCTCTAAAACCGTCGACTTATAGCGTTATGAGCACGGCGCGGCCCTCAACACTGAGCCACTGCCTCATCGAACCAAGGTGTGCCCTGTAGGGGGCCGTTCGTCTGACCGTTGTTGTAGAACGCGTCCGCGGTGGCGTAGTAGCTGCCGTTCCATGGGTCGTCGGCGATGCGGTACCACCAGGTGTTGCCGTTCTCGACGGCGAAGCCCTCAAGTCGGCAGGAGACCCGCACCGTCTGGCCGGCGTTGATGACCGCGCCTGCAGTGCCGCCCGCCGAAGCCGGGTCGCTCCAGGTCTTGGTCTGACCCCCGGCCGTTTCGGGATAGCCGCCCGTAGCCGGCGACCCGGTCCGACCGTTCCACAGCAGCCACCCGACGACGATAACGATGACCCCGATGACCGCTGGGATGAGCCAGTAGGTCCCCCGGCGGCCGCTATCGACGGCAGGTGCGACTGGTTCCAGGTCAGGACCTTCGTCCGCCCGGGCTCGCTTGACGAGGGCGCGAAGACGATCCGGATCGGCCTGCGGCATGGAGGCGTAGCGGTCGATGATGTCGTCGACCGGGATCCGCCGGCCGTGTTCGAAGTCCGACACGCTGCTTTGACTTCGCGGTCCCAACCCGATCTGGGTGGCGAAGGGCCGCATACCCATCGGCCGACCCCCGTTCTTGGCGGTGCACTGACGTATCCGAAGCAGTTCGGCAGCCAGTTCTGCTCGCGCATCCGTCGATCCGGAGGTCGGATCCTGCGTCCCGTGGTCGTCGGCGAAGGCCATGGCAGTAAGCATGCCGTCTGTCATCCGCCCTGTTCGCAGGTGTTCTGACCTGCGCAGAACACTTTGAGAACGCTCGTCATGCCCACTGAGCCCGTGGGCGGGGGCACCGTCGGATCCAGAGCCCCGACCGGGAGTCACACGCCCGGTCTTTTCGTCAGCTCTCGACCGCGAGAAGGGATCGTTCGATGAACCACCAGACTGATGTTCACGCCCCCCGCAGCTTCGGTCGCCGCCTTCGCCGGCTAAGCGTTGCTCTGGCTGGGGCGGCTGCAGTGGTCGCGGCACCCGTGGTTCAAGCAGGAACCGCAGCCGCGGGTGAGCCCACGCCCGTTGTTTGGGTGGGTGCCCCCACTCCCACCGCAACTTGGCCCAACGAGGACGGCTGTGCGGGTGCCGCGGATCAGTCCGATCAGTGCTCGTTGCCGTCGGTGCACCATCGCGCCTACCCGAACCCCAGCAACGGCGAAGCTCAAGGGGACTGGGCTGCCGATCTTCAGTCGGTCCAGCCCGGCCAGCCGGTTGTGTTGTACGCCGCGCCGCCCAGTGGGCAATCCACTGAGGTCACGGCCACCGTCCAAGCGGTCGGCCCGGCCTGCGCCTCCGGTGACACAAACGCGGGTGGTTCCCGCGTCACCGTTGAACTGAGCTCCCCGTCCGGCCCGATCGGCACCGTCACCTACGCCCACGTCGAACCGACAGTGGCCACCGGACAGGTCATCGACCGATGGAACAGCCAGATCGGTACCGTGGGCAACTACACACCCGGCTCGTGCTGGGGCGGCCCCCACGTTCATGTCGAACTGTCCTCCCAGTCCAACTACGCCTGCTACAACGGCACCTTTGCACCCGGACAAGCTGTCGAAGCCACCAACTTCATCGGCTTCCTCGGAGGCTCCTACGCCAGCACCACCGGGCAGGCCTGCCCCTGACCAACCGCGCCGACGGGGCCGGTCACAGTCGGAGGGACAGGTACCGGCCCCGTCGGATCAGCGATGGTTACTGCGGTGGTAGTGCTGGGTGCCCTGATCCCCTGGGGCGGCGCGCCCTAGGAGTCCTCAGGCTGTTGATGTGCCGGGTGGTGCGACGGTTGGTGTTGTCCCTGTCTTACCCACGGGCTCGGATGGATCGTCCCGTCATGGCGACGTCCCATCGCCCTCCACAGGTGGCGGCAGCCGCCCCCTGGTTACGGCTGTAAAAGCGTCTTGGACGCGGGTAGCCGCCCCGCGGCGACGAGCTCGACCGTCACTGCCACGGCCAGCGACTGCACCAGCAGCAACGACACCAGCACGAGCACCTGCGCGGCACCGGCCTGCCATGGGCTGGCCCCGGCCAGCAGGACGCCGACGAACGCGCCCGGCAGGGTCACCAGCCCGACCGTTCGCGTCTGGTCGAGGCCGGGGACCAGGGCCAGCGACGCGCCGTCGCGCCCGACGAGCAGGGCGGCGGCGCGGCGGCCCAGGCCGATCGACAACGCCGCCTCGTACTGGCCGTGCTGGGCCGTCAGCTCCTCACCCATCCGTCGGGCGGCCAGCGTGGTCGCCGTCATCGCGCCGCCGATGAGGATCCCCGCGGTCGGCAGGATCGCGGTCGGGTCGGCGGGCACCACTTGGCTGAGCAGGATGATCGCCATGACTGGCAGCACGCCGGCGACGATCGGCATGGCGGTCCACCACCCGGCCGGGCGGAGCGATCCGGTGACCCGTCGCGCGCTGGTGCCCGCGGCGACGACCACCATGGCGAACAGGAAGACCGTCGTCCAGACCAGTGAGTGCAGGACGGCCACGATGACGGTGGAGACGGCCGCCAGCTGGGCGACCGCGCGGGTCGCGGCGATCACCGGGGCCCGCCCGGCACCGGTTCCGGACCAGCGGGTCACCCCGGCGGCGAGCAGAGCCAGCGCGGCCAGCAGCGCGCCGAACCCCCATCCGATGTTCACCGTATTCATGACGACGGCCCAACGCTCATGGGTCAATCGAACCGGCCGCAGATGCCGAACGGCACCTGGGTGTCCACCAGCGGGTTGACCCGCCGGTGTCCGAGCCCGGCTGGGGCTGGCGTAACTGACGGCCAACCGGGTGTTCTCGGCGTCCGTGGTCGTCAATGCGCAGGGAGCTGTTCTCTCTGCTCGTGGTCGCTCAAGCCCTATCGCGGGTCAAGTTTGAGGACGCGCGATCAATGTGCGTTTGACGTCCTCAGGTTGGAGCCAGATATGGCGCGTTGCCAGGGGGTTATCTGGATCAATCTGGATGGCGACGAGGACGGCAGTTTCGTTCCAGCGGACGGCTTTGGCGGGCCAGCCCTCTTCGCGGTCGGGCCAGACGAGGCGGGCGATGACGGGGAAGGAACCGGTCGATCCGTTCGGCACCCGGCTCGGGGTGATCTTGTTGAGCGGTTCCCCGTCCGGCCAGTGGGTATCGAACACGTGTTCATTATGCAGTGTGGGCGGGCGCAGGTACGTGCATGTCTCCCGCGACGGCTCGGGTCCTACGATGAGTCCCCACGTCGGCGCAGAGACGCGTAGGTCTGCCGGCAAACGATCGACCGGTGAGGACGGCGGATGACCACGTGGCGTTCCCCACGCCTCGACGTCGGCGTGTTTGGGTTGCCGTGGCCGGCGGTGCTCGTCGCGCCGTGGCAGCTGAGCGCGCGGGTGAACGAACCGCAGGACCTCCCGATGAGCGCGGTGCGCCGACCGGAAGACTGGGACATGCTCCTACCGCACCCGTGGGCCCATCTCTCGATCGCTGAGGACACCGGGCTGGTGCTGCATCTGGGACCAAACTCCCCCGTCCCGCTGTACCTGGCTGATACCCGGGAGCCGGGCTGGGATGACACCGCGCAAGCGCTGGGCCGGGCGATCGTCGCCACGACCGATCTGAGTGAGTACTGGCGGTTGATCGACCACGGCAACGGGTCACCGGGGTTCGACGACGTCTTCCCGCCCGGCAGCCAGGCCATGCTCGTCGAATTCGCCCCAGCCACCTGATCCAGGATGGCCCCACCGCAACCGTTGAGCGCCGGCTACCTCCGCCGCCGCTACCTGATCGACGGCCTGACGACCCAGGCCATCGCCGGCGAAACCGGCTGGTCCTCCCAGTACGTACGCGACCGGCTCCGCGATCACGGCATCCCGCTGCGCCCCCGCGGAGCAACCAAACTTCGACCACTGACCCCCGAACAGCTCCGCGCCTGGCTCGACGCCGGCCAAAGCATCGCCGACATCGCCCGCCGCTCGGGCTACTCCGCCAGCGGGGTCCACAAGATGGCCACACAACACCAGCTGGCCATCCCTGAACGCATCCGCCCACCCCTGGCCAGCCAACGCTTCCTGGACCAACTGGCCCGCGACTACCTCGCCGGCGACTCCCTGGCCGCCCTCGCCGAACGACACAGCCGCAGCACCGACTGGGTGCGTCTACGCCTGGTCGACGCCGGCATCACCATCCGCCAAGGCGCCCGACCCCCGAAGGTTGCACCCCAGCTCGTCCGCGACGCCCTTGACGAAGGCCTACGAACCCCGCAGATCGCGCAGCGCCTGGACTGCTCGGAATGGACGATCCACGAGATCATGCGCCGCCACGGCTGGACCGGACCACCTCGCCGGCCCCGCGGCCCGACCCGCTCCCTGCCACCCGTACCCACCGAACCCGAACTCCAAGCCCTGTACGTCGACCAAGGGCTGACCATCAAGCAGGTCTCCCAGCAAACCGGGATCTCGACCACCCGCATCAACGGGGCCCTGCAGCAGTACGGCATCACCCGCCGCAAACCCGGATGGACCGACGGCACACCACCCCCACCGATCACCGCCGAGCAGCTGCAGGACCTCTACATCGACCAGGACCTGACGATCGCCGACACCGCGACCAAGCTCGACACCACCACCACCCGGGTCCGAGCCGCCCTCCAGCGGCACGGCATGACCATCCGCCCCGAGCGACACCCCAAGCCACCAGTCCCACTCGACGTCGACGAGCTCACCGACCTCTACGTCACCCAACACCTGGACGACACCGCCATCGGCGCCCACCTCGGTGTGCCCGCCTTCCGGATCCGTCAACGACGCGATGAGCTCGGCGTCCGCCGACCACCGGCCGCTCCCCCACGCAAGCCCCTCACCGACGCCCCACCGGCCGCGGAGCTCACCGACCTCTACACCGTGGAGCAGCCCCGAGATCGCCGCCCACCTGAGCATCAGCACCAACCAGGTCCTGCGCGTCCTGCACGAGCACGACATCCCCGTCCGGATTGGACCCAGCAAACGCACCCCCAACCCCGACAGCGCCCGACTGACCGCGCTCTACAACGACCACGACGTCCGTGACCTACTGCGCCGCCACCGCATCCCCTGACGAAAGATCACCGGCGGCATCCCCCGACGAAAGATCACCGGCGGCATCGCCGAACGCTTCCCCCAGCCCCACCCGGTGACCTACCAGCTGCTCGTCGACGCCTACCTCACGATCGGCTTGAGCGCCGCCCACATCGAACAGATCACCGGAACCTCGACGGAGACCATCTACATCGCTCTGCACGCCCACAACATCGCCGTCCGGCCTCTTGGTGTTGACTCACCCTGGCACGCCCGGCAGAAGGCCGCGCAGGCTCGCTGAGCACTGTCAGAGACAGAAGCCGCCGAGCTCGGCCGCCAGGTCGACCCGCTACGATCGAGCGCGGATACTTCGCAGCTCTAACCCCCGTTTGTCTTCCTGGTGCGCCGGGCTCTCCACGCCCAACTTTTCACAGGCGGACAGCATCCCGATCTCCTGAAGGAGAGACAGTCGATGCTGCCCGAAGTCGTCCGAATCGGAACTGCCGGCCTCACGCTGGCCATCGTTTCGTTCACCGTGTTCAACCTGGTGGTGCTCGTTGCGATTCTCAAGGCCCGTCCTGAGGATCTTCCTGCTGTGATCCGGGCTTTCGGCACGTGGCTGCACCGGCCGCGGAAGTAGCACCACACCTTCAACCGGACCCACTTGATCGAGGGCAGTGCGGCATACCGGCAGTCACTACTGCTACGGATGCCCGGATCGTAGTCGACGACATGGTTGGTGAGTAGACGGTTCGGATCGAGTTGTCTGCTACGACCTTCTGGTCATTCGGAACGGTGCACTCATAGGCCCTGGTGGGGTGTTGGCGTCCGTTCCATCAGGGACTCGCTGGGAGTTGGAGAGCACCCGCGTTCGCGGACATCGCGCTAAAACGAGCGGGGTGCCATGCACATGCACAACGCACAACGCACCACGCATTGCGCGTTGCTCAATGCGTGGTGCGTTGTAAGAGGTGGTCGGCATGAGTCAACAGCCTGCTGCTGTACTCCTTCTCTTATCCATTTGGCCAGCTCTTTATGCCGGCCTTGAACCAAATCGTGACAGTTGCAATAACGCCATTGGCGTTTCGGATAGTAAACGTCCCGCCATCGATGGCTCCTGACGCTCCGGAACGCGTTGCGCACGTCCAATGGAACTGGTAATCGACAGGGTAAGCGTTCCCTCCGTAATGGCAAGGTACCGTCTTGTTGTCAACCCACGTGACAGACGGAGTGGTCGGCGCAGTGCCGTTGTCTCCGGCCAGCTTCATTTGATCGGAAAAGCGATAGTCAAAGGAGATTTTAGTCGTCGTCGGGCCACCCGGTCCGAACACGCTCGCGGTGAATGAGCCAAGAGGATCACTGCCTCTGAAAGTCTCGTTCAGGCCAAGATATGCCGTCCCGAAATCTGTCCCAGGCCCGGAGGCAGCCACCGAGCTGGGGCCCTCACTAGTGGTCTTGGTGCTCTGCAAGCCACTGCCATCTTCGCAGTCAAACTTGCTGGTTTCGGATTGAGGGAGATCAGCCGTTCGCAAACCGGCCGATGTCTCTGGGTCCAAGCTGTAGGTCACCGACATGACCAAGGCACAGTTGTCGCTTGCTTCGCTACCGGCCGCGCTCGTTTCTGCCTGAGATGAAGGCGCAACAGCGAACGCGAAGACCAGCGCAACGCCGGCTGAGGTCAATTTCCTAAGCATGGCAGGAGCTCCTACTTTCTGGTTGTTCGGTGGTGAGAACCCGTCTCGTTTCGACTACTTCTCGCTTGTGCTGATCCTTTCTTGCGGCCTATACTCTGTAGATGGAACGACGTGTTCTATCTACAGGCTAGGGAAGGGTCGGGAAGCGAAGTGAATGATGCGCATCGTGTTGGTGTAGTTCAAAAATGGAAAGATCTTAAGGGTTGGGGAGTTATAGAATCTCCTGAATTAGGCACCGTCTGGGCACATGTCTCGGTCCTTAGGCTTAAGGCTGGCACGCCGTTGCGTTTAACCGTGGGCCAGCAGGTTGTTTTCACTGCGGAAGCTGGCGAGCAGGATGGTCACCATTATCGGGCGCTCGATGTGTGGCCGGCGCAGCAAGAGGACGGATAGGCTTCGTTCCTCTTTTGTTTCTGCCACGGGTGTCCAAGTGCGGCAGTAGGAACTGACCGCTATGCCTTTGGGTGTCGTGCACTACGAATCTAGATAGACATCGCATCTGACTTCCGTCCTATTAACCATCGTCTGCCAGTGATGTTCAACCTGTTACACATCAACCTCTGTCTTGGTATCACAGGAAGGATTGGTCTGCCAGGTTGCTGAATGTTCTGACAACTCCCCTGCGTCACTCAGGTCTGGACCATTTGGGTGAAATCGTAAAGTATTGCGCCGTAGTTGGCCGGCCGGCGTGCCGCTCCGAGGTTCTGAACGATGGCGGTTCTTGGTGATCACCCGGACAGTGCAACTTGATAATGCTCGTTGGCTCAGGAGCGATTGAACCTTGAAATTGGTCTCCGTGAGAGGTTGAAGACTAAAGTAAAAGGGTGGAGGAGGTATAGCCTCAGATGCCGCCCGATGACGCTGGAACAGGCAGCGTCGCCCAGCGCCAAATCTCTACCGCGACCCACATCGCCCCGCCCGCCTGTCTCACCGGGGATGCGACCCGGGGGTGTCGTCTATCGTCAACCGGGTAATCAGACATCGATGCCGTACCCAGCCTGGGGCCTGCGAACGTTACGCAGCGCCGCCTAGTGAGGTGTCCTCTGGTTCTGCCGCCCTGCCGGTCGGGCTCGGTTCTGGGGAGCATGGCCAACGGTCGGGCATCCCGAGCCGGCGTTGAGCGCGCGCGGCGACGGTGAGTAGGCCAGGTCCGGAACGCTGGACGGCTTGATGCACTTCGTGGTCGGCGGGGTAGCGGCTCAGGATCTCCGCGATCCGGTCTTCCGGGAGGACCGCGTTACCGGTGGGTGAGGTCACGAGATCGATCAGGGTCACCGTGTCCAGGTCGTCGGGGTCGGGTGCTGGGAGTTCTGAGAGCTGTTGCTGCAGACAGCGTTCGGCCGCTTCCTGGTCGGCGCCGGTGTGCCAGGCGACCATGGCGACGATCCGCTCGGGGGCTCCGATCCGTTGCAGGTAGCGGGCGCCGTCGACCGGGTGAAAGCCCGTGTCGATCAGGTCGGGTGCGTACCCGATGTCGTGCAGCCAGGCGGCGCTGACGATGGCGTCGTCGACGAGTCCGGCGGCGTGGAGCTCCTCGGCCCGCCGGCCGGCGGCCTGTACGTGTTGCCAGCGGTTCCCCATGCCGCACAGGTGCTTCCGTGCCAGGGTCTTGGACCGCTCGACAGTCCAGGCGGGGTTGGCGCCGTCCGGTACCTGGGGCTGATGGGTGGTTGGCCGGCGGCGGCTGGGGTTCTTGCTCCGATGGGTGGCGTCGGTGGAGTTCACAGCGGGTTGTTCTCCTGGGGGCGAAGGGTTCGTGGACGCGGAGGTCCGCCGGCCGACGGAGCGATCCCCCGGCCGGCGGGACCGGCCGTCATCGACGTCGGCGGTGCCCGTTGGGCGGCGGCCAGGGCAAGGCATCCAGCTCGGGCCAAGGGTCGGTGGACGTGTGGGTAATGCCCTGGGCCGTCGTCGCCCGGACCGAGAGCAGCTGAATCACCTTGCGCACCGGGTCGGCCCACAGCGAGTCATCGTCCCCGGCGTGGTCGTCCAAGTACGCCGAGACCACTGCCATGCATTTCTGGGCCTGCAGAACGGTCAGATCGACGAGGTTGTCGTCGCCGGGAAGTGAGCGTCGGACCGCCTGCTGGTGCGCTTCGGTCGGGTCCCTGAGGGAGAGCTCGATCTCGGCCATGAGGTCCGTGGCTTCGGCGTTGCCGGGTCCTTCGGCACCGTCACCGCTGGACAAGTCAGGTCGCGCGGACTTGATCATCGCGATTCGGTGCGCGCAGGCCTCGTCGACGAGCTGGCCAAGACCGCGGCGTTCAGGGCCGTTGCGCCCATCGAGGCCTTCGCCTTCGGGGTCGTGGAGCTTGACGTGGTCATACGCGGCGCGGACGACGTCTTCGACGAGGCGGGCTCGTTGTGGAGCGGTCAGCGTCAAGCACAGGCCGGCCAGCTCGGTGGCCAGGTCGCGGCGGGGCTGCGCGAGCGGCACCTGGACGCCAAGGAGGGCGGCAAGCTCGTAGGTGTGGTGCGTAGCTGCGTCGACCAGCTGCGCCAGGCCGCGGCGCTCGGCGCCGGGTTCCTCGCCCTCGGCAGCGAGCGTCTTGCTGAACTCGTAGGTCGAGCGGACCAGGTCCTCGACCAGTCGCGCGCGGTCGGCCCGGTCGAGCTCGGCCACCTGCAGCCGTACCTGTCCGACGAATTGGCGAATGGCCTGCTGGGGGTCGAAGTTCGTCGGATCACTCACGTCAGGGTCCTTCTGGTCGGGGTGGGGCGGGGCGTAAACAAGTGGATGCGGCCGCGGAGCGTCCGCATCCACCGCCGGGGTGCGTAGTGGGACATCTTGATCAACAGGTCTCGGGTCAGGGCGGCGTCGCCCAGCGCGCGGTGTGGTCCACCTAACGGCAGCCAGCGATCGATGCCCAGCCACGCGGACCGTGCCCGCATAACGCATTCCCACCGCTCATAGCGGTTCAAGGGGGTGGGTGCGGCGCCGATGCTGTACGAGGCGCCCAGGACACGCTCACGATCGAAATGAGCCCCGTAGGCGAGGATCTGACGATCACCCACAGCCTCGACCAGCAACGGCAGCACCTGCGACCACGTCGGCGCGTCAACGACGTCGACCGCGGTGATGCCGTGCACGGCGGACGCCGCCGGCGAAATGGGCCGTCGCGGGTTGACCAGCGTGCTGAGCAACACCTGCTCTGTGCAGGCATCGATGACACAGATTTCGACGATCTCTCCGTCGAGGTCGGTGGTCTCGGTGTCGAGGATGACCGCCGTGCCCGGGGTGAGCATGTGCCGGGCCCACCGGCGTGCCGACCGGCGATCCGTGGGGGTCGGTAGCTGCCGCCACGGACGGCGACAGACTGCGCCCGAGATCGGCGAGACAATGCGCCGGGTGGACATCGCGGTCGTCACTGCTGGACCGACCGCGGGCGCGGGCCGGATCCAGGCGCTTCGGCAAGTCGACGGGTGACGTACGCCAGGGCGGCTGTCTCGGTCCATAGCCTGCGGCCGCCGGGGAGCGTCGTGGCCGGAGGAGGGAACGCAGGATCGGTGTCGGCGAGCTTGGAAGCACGCTGACGGCTCACGCCGAGCATTTCGCCGACCTGTTCGGCCCCGACCATCCTCACGGTCTGCGGATGGGCAAGGCGGCGCTCCAGCTCGCGGGTGGTGAGCACTTCCAAGCTGACCGGCTCGACGTTGGTGGGCGCGGCTTGTTCGACGAGCGCCGCAGCTTGAGCCGCGCAGTGGGCCAGAGACTTGGCGGGGACCGTGATATGGACGCTGGTGGTCGGCGGAGTCTCGACGTCTCGAACCAGGACGGTCGCACCGTACTGCGACAGTTCGGCGGCGAGGTCCGCGGTCTGGTCTTCGGTGAGCGGCGTTTGCAACGTGATCGTGGCGCTGTAGTCCTGCATCTTGTCCGATCTCCTCGGGTAGTGCGTCGCTAGGCCTGAGGGCCCATCCCCCTATCTGTTGCAGATGCGCAACAGATAGGGGGATCGTAGACAAGCTATTGCGCATTCGCAACAGATTGACGGTATGGAGACGTGCCAGCCGATCCAGCCATCACCACAGCCGCAGATACGTCTCGGCCGAACGGGGCTGGGTCGTCTTGTCCGCCGGGAACAGCGCGTATGAGTCCGACGCCGGGATGTTGAACAGGACTTCCCGGCTGATCGCTTGGTGGTTGGCCGTGAGCCAGGCGTGCATCTGCTCGAAGAAGATCGGTGCATCGCCTCCACCGTTGGACGACGGGTTGCCGTCCGAGGACCACTCCGGGATCGCCAGTTGCTTGCCCTGCGACGCCGCGAACTGCAGCCAGGCGTCCAAACCGATTGGCCCACCCGAGGATTGGACTTGGGCGATCTTCGTCTGGAACTTCTCGGCTGTGTCGGCGTACGGGTAGTTGTTGTAGAAGTCGACTCCGATGTCATCGACCCATTCGGTTCCGGGGAACGCCGCACGGACGTCGTAGCTCTGCAGGGTGCCCGCATTCGCACACCAGGTGAGGTGCGAGCCCGGCAGGATTTCCCGCTGCAGTTGCGCCCACCGCTTCCATCCGACCTTGAAATCGTCCAGATCCGCGGCGGAGACGGACCAGGGGTACCAGTTCCCGTTCGCCTCGTGGAAGGGCCTGATCCACAGCTTGTCGTACCCGGCTCCGCCGTGGCTGGGCTGATCCCAGGCGTCGCGAATGCTGGTCAGGATCGCCCGCCAGTGATCGTCGAGCTCCCCGGCCGCTGCTTGCTTCCAGGTCATCCCGCTGACCATGCCACCGGGAGCAATGTCCATCGCTCGATTCCATGACCCCCACTGGGCCCCGGGATCGAGCATCCAGTGCGGAGCCTGCTGCTGCGCCTGCGCTGTGCCCTCTTTGATGGCGTCGGTCCAGGTCCCGCCGACGGTGATCGCCGAGCCGCGGGCGGCCGCGAGCTGACCGTTGGCCGCGGTCGGGTCGGAAGCTCCGGACAGCCACTGCATGCCGGACGGCTCGTCGACGACGGTCGCCGACGATGAGATCACGCTCGCTGAGGTCGGCGCTGCAATTGGAGCGGCCGCAGTGGGCGACGCGCTGGCCGTTGAGCTGGTCGACGACGGCGGCACGGTCTGAGCGTTGGAGGTTCCCGGGTCTTGTGCGGCGGCAGGGGCATCCTCGGCGCGGCGGTTGACGAGGACGCCAGCCGCCCCTGCTGAACGGACCGCGGCCTGAGCTTCCATCGTGGCGCGGCTGTCCGGCGACCCGGGTACCGACACCATGATGCGATCCCCGTCGACGCCCAACCCCTGCGCCTGTGCGATCTTCTGGGCTGAGGTGGCTGCGAGTTCGCCGTTTGATGCGTCCTGGTCGAGCCGTACGACCACCAGATCTGGCTGCTGATCGAGCCTGTCAATCAGCTGGGCCAGCCGATCGACGTGTTCTCCACGGAACGCGGTGTTCAGCCCGACGGTGAAGCTGCTGCCGCGAGCGCTTTTCAGCTGGTGCACTGCGTCGCTGACCGCCTCAGGGGTCCATGAACTGCCGGCGCCGTCCAGGCAGAGGACTGCACCTGTGAAGCCGTACTTGTCGGCGAGCGTCCCGACTGACTCCGCCAGGTGTCGGGCCTGCGCCGTTGTCTTGATGGTGAAAGGCGTTGCCGTGCCGCCGATTTGCAGTAGGACGCGTGAGCCTTGGTCGGTCATCGACCGGATCTTCTGCGTCACTTCTGACGCGGTCGATGTGGTCGGAGTCCAGTTGGCGGTACCGCCAACGGCCGGGGCCTGCTGAACGATGACCACCGCTCCCGGAGTGCTGGTCAGCTCCGGCTGTTGGCCGATCCCATCGGTCGTGATGACTGTTCCTGCACCCTGCAGCGGCACCCCTGGAACAGCGACGTCCGGGACCTTGGTCGACGAGTTGGATGGGGTGGTCGTGCTGGCGGTCGCGGCTGAGGTGGACGACGCCGTGGTCAGACTTTCGGCCATCGACGAAGGCACCGCCAGGGTGCTTGTGGCCGGGGCTGAGGCTGGTGGCGGGCTGCTCGCCACCAGGCTCTTGCTCGGTGACGTCGGACCCGTGGAGACGCTCGGCGTGCCTGCGCCTGATCCAGATCCAGGTGCTGGCGGTGACGTCGCCGGCCCGGTCCCTCGGGGCGAGGCTGTAGGGCTCGGTGCGCCGATGATGCGGATGTCCGAGGACTGCGCGACTGCCACCGACACCCCGTCGGGTGCGCTTCGGCCGTCAAGGACTCCGCCGGTCACCGCGGTCAGGGCGACCCGGTTTCGCACACCGGCTATCCGCACGTCCTCATAGGCACCTGTGACCGCCGGAGGGGCACTAAGGACGACGCTGGGGGTGTCAGCATCGTCGAGGCCAACCCCGAAGACCTGGAGCCCCCGCAGACCGCCTTCGAGTGAGGTGGCTCTGGCTGCGATCCCGGCTTGGACGTGGGTAGCCGAGAGGCCGGAGATCAGCAACGACTCGGCCTTGTCGTCACCGCCGCGGGTGTAAGTCGCCTGCACGGCCGGGGCCGAGCCATCACCGACGATGTCGAGACCAAGCAGACTGATGCCGCTGGTGTCGGTCATGGAAATTCCGGGGTGGCCCGCGGACGGTGCTAGGACGGTGCGGCTACCGGTTGCCGGTGTGATCACGATGGGACGGGATGGCGACCCACCATCCCGGGCGTCGAAGTCCAGCGTCGCTCGGATCGGCTGGTCTCCGGTCAGTTCCACCCTCGTTCCAGGTGCGAGGGCGAGCGCGTTGACGGCGGCCGGCGACATCGGAGCTGTCGACGACTGCCCGTCCCCGGTTGCCCCCTCAGCGACCCAAACTGTCGGCGGGTCGGCGGGGGCAGCGGCGGCGTTCGCCAGGCAGACGGGGATCGCTCCGACGGCCAGAGCCGCAGCCACCCCCGTCCGAACGATTCGATGGCGCATGGACATGTCGGACTCCCCTGTGAAAATGACGGGCGGACCCGAACTTTCCCAGCGGAGCTGTCCTTCTCTGCGCCCGTTTTATGGCGCAAGACGCCCTACGCTGCCTGGCTAGCCGCCAACGGGAGCCGGGACGCCGATCGCCGTCCACTGGCCGACTCGCTGCTCGGCTTCTGTCACGGCTGGCGGGGCCGTGATGGCCCCCGACTCACCGGTGGTTGCTGTCCAGTCGATGACCCACGTCGCAGTCGCGATGATCGGCCACTTCTCCGTTCCACCGGTCCGTGCGGCTGTCGACTTCCAGATGTAGGTGTACTTGCACGGCCAGTAGGCCGGGTCAGACCCGGCAGGCTTGACGTACATCCCAGATCCCGAACACACCACCGGATCAGCGAGCACTCCCGGGTTGCTCGGATCGACGGGGTCTCCCATCGACCACGAAACCGACTGCAGCCGAGGCGTTGCCGTCACCGAGACTGCGCCAGCGGTCGCCGTCACCGGCGCCACCACCTGCTGGTCCACCCACATCGCAACTGGAACCTTCACCGCGACCTGATCCGGGCTCGCCGGACCGACATGGATCACAGGCTCGGGGATCGGGATGTCCTTCACCATCTCCTGAGCGAGCTCACCCGCCGAAATCTGCACAACCGCGGGCGCTCCCCCGTCGACAGCTGGAGCATCATTCGCTTGGAAGTAGGGCGGGGCCGGCTTTGCTCCAGCCCCCGACTGACACACCTGATGCATCACAACGCCTGTCGCTGGAGAACCACCTCCCCAGACCGGGTCGCCCGCCGCGGGCTGGGGAGCGACGGGCGTTGTGTAGCAGAAGCCCCGAACGGCGGCGTACGGGTCGGGTGTCTCGTTGGCTACCGGCTCAGCAGCGCCGTTGCTATCGCCATCGGAGGCGCCCCCACCCGCAGGTGAAGAGTTGCCGTTCGCTGCCGCCTGCCAGTTGCCCTGTCCCGAAGAACCCGTAGGACCGGTAGGACCCGAGGCGGCTCGGCCCTTGCACCCACCAAGTGGGCCGCAGCTAACTCCTGCGGAATCGGAAGGGGTGGGTACATGAGTTGGATCTAACGACCCGAAGGGTCCGGAAAACACCATCGCCGCAGCGAGTGTCGCTAAACTCCACCGAATCAGCATGTCTGAGTGAGATCTCGGTCGTAAAATCCTACCAGCCACTTACCGTTGGGGAATTCGGCAGCCTTTACGGTCGTTGGGATTCGGGGGTATCTATCGTAGACAGTGGTGGCCTGCCCAGATGCGTCCACGAACCGCTGATCGCTCACGTCGACACATAGGGCCAGCGTTACGAACGAGTGGTCGACCGACTGATCGCCCGGTTCTAGCTGAACCTCGACCGGTCCGGCCATAGGTACCGAGTAGTCCAGGCTCGCCGTGCCTGTAATCCTGTCACCATTTTTCGCATTGGTCTCAAGCTGATCCTTTAGCTCGGACAGGAGCGGGTCTGCCGCCACCTCTGCGAGTTGTGTCGACCAGTCCCGTCCAGGATCCGCGAACGCCTGATTGACCGTGTTGACGTATGCGGCGACAGCACCCATGGCAGCCGTGTAAGCCTCGGTCTGCTCGGATGTAAGGGTTGGCTGAACCAAGCTGCTTGCGGTCACCGGATTGGAGTTCGACCACGTCTCGGACGCGGACGGCGCAGTCGCCGAGGACGTCTGCACAACGGGCGTCTCAGGCGAGGTGGGTGTACTTCCAGCCGTCGCTGTTGGTGTGGGTGCTGAGGAGGGGGCGCCGGTACAGGCAACGAGACTTGTTGTGGCCAGGGCGAGGAAGAGAGGGGCGATGGCGCGAAGTCGACGATGCCGGCCAGCCGCCGTCGAGGTTTGGGGGTCAGCCTTGGTGGGCGGCACGGTAGGCGTCCTGAATGGTGGCAGAGATCCGCCCACGCTCGGAGACAGCGTGACCGTTCTCGCGAGCCCAGGTTCGGATGCGCTGAATTTCTTCCCGGTTGCTCGCCGCGGGCGACTTCTTCCCGCCTCGGCTGCGGGTCGGCTTGGTGATCTGGGGGGCGTTACGCGCGTGCTTGAGGTAGCGGTCGAGGGCTCCGGTAAGCCGCTCGCGATTCTCCGGTGAGAGATCGACCTCGTAATCGGTTCCGTCCAACGCGAAGCGGACGGTTTCGACGTCCGTCTCGCTGCCGTCAAGGTCGTCAATTCGCCGCGTGATGAGAGCCACGAGCGCAACGATACCGGATTCATGACGTTGAGCTAATCAGGCTGACTGGCTGTCAATGACGGACCAGGAATCGGCCAGGCTTGCCGCGGCCTCCATGAAGGCTTTGCGGGTTTCGGGAGCGAAACGACTGAGTTCGATCTTGGCGCCGTCGGCCAGATGGGGATCGGCCGGGATGACGACGAGGTTGCGGCACCGTGCGGCGACCTCGGCGATGGCCGCGCCGGTGTCCACAGCTTTGCTGACGCCGTCTTTCGCCGAGAGGGCTACGACGGCGTTGTCGGCCAGGTCCTGGAAGTCGTTGCTCCTGAGCCAGTCCAGGGACCTGATCGCGGATCGAGCGCCGGTTTCGGAGTGGCCGGCGGCGATGACGATGCCGTCGATGCGGTTGAAGATGCCCGACATGATGGGTCGGGTGACACCTTCGCCGGTATCGATCCCGATGAGCTGGTGGTAGGTCTCGACGACGTCCATGACTGTGTCGAAGTCGCCGGCCGACATGCCCTGGCCGAGCCGCGGGGAGGGTTCTCCAGGCAGCAGGGTCAGGCGATCGTCGGTGACGCAGTAGCGGCTAAGGGCAGCGCTGCTCCTGATCTCGTTGATGTCGCGGAGCAGTGGGGTCAGGCCGCCCGAACGATCTCCGGTGACCCGGAGGCTTGCGTCTCCGTCGTCGGGGTTCGCGTCGACGAGCAGTGGGTTGTCGGCGCGGTAGTAGGCCGCGACCTTCATGATCGCCGTCAGGACGGTGGTCTTGCCGATACCGCCCTTGAGGGACCAACTCGCGAATCGCCATTTACGGCCACCGGGCAGGGGGGCGCGGATGCGGCGAATGAGGTCCAGCTCGGTGATCTCGCGCTTGCCGGGGCCCATGTTGATCAGGCCACCGCTGGCTCGGTAGACGACGGCGGGGAAGCCCATCTCCGGCGCTGGTGGTCGGGGACGGTAGATGGCTGGCTGAACGGTGGTAGCGCCGACCGAAACGGGCAGCGGCGCCGCCGCCGGCTTCGGCGCCATGAGTGTCGCGGCCGGCCTTGGCGGGTTGGTCACTTCGATGTCTCCTGGCGACGTGATGGGGGCCTTCGGCGTAGTGGGGGCCGGGGAGGGGGGAGCCGCTCCGTTGCCGCCGGCAGGCTTTCTCGGCGGCTGATTTCGGATCGTCGACGGGGCTGGCGCGCCCTCGGGGTCCAGGGCCGGAGTGGAGGTTCCATCCGGGTGCACTGTTACCCACCAGTCCTCTTGGTCGACGGTATCGATGGCGTGCGCCAGGCATGACTGACCGGTCTCGCGAGCGATGTCGACGGCCGCCGCCAGGAGCGCCTCGTGGACGGATGGATGCCGACCGCGATCGATACGACTGTCGTTGACGGTGCCGTGGCTGGTCGAGTTCACCCGGATCTCGATGATGTCGGTGTCCAAGGCGTCTCCCAGGTTCTCTGCAGTCGAGTACCGGTTGCTCGGTCCCCTTTCTGACTTGCGTTGATCCTCCCCGACGGCGTTGAGGCCTCCGGCTGTTCGTTCGAGGGATTTCGGTGCCTCGCCGCTCTTCGCTTCGCGAACCATGCTGCGGATCGCCACGTCGGTACTCGGTGCCACGGGCAGGCTCCTCTTCGGTAACCGGACAGGACCCACGGAACGTAGAGCCGGAGTTGAGATTTTATACGCCAGTAATATGGCGTATATTGGAGTGGTTTAGGCTGATGGGAGGAGTTCGATGGAGGGCCAGTTGCCCGTCTTTGTGTATGGGACTCTCAGGCCTGGGCAGGCCAACTACCGGGCGCTACTAGCCGGGCGCACCTCAGCTGAGAATCGTGGCTGGGCCGAACGGCTCGCGATGTACAGCCTGGGTTCTTTCCCGGTGGCTACCCCTGCACCCGGCGGTCGCATCGCGGGTCACCTGATCACTTTGCGCCCACGGGTCTATCGACGGGTCCTGCGACATCTGGACGACCTGGAGGGCTACACCGGTGATCCCCGAACCAGCCTGTACATCCGACGGACGTGGCCGGTGACCGCAGAGCACGGTCCTACCCAGCGGGCGTGGATCTATGTGGCAGGTCCAGACATAGACGTCGCCGAGTTGCCCCCCGTTAGCACTGGTGACTGGCTCTTCCGTTCGTCAGGCCCGACCAGGTGCAGCAGGGAGCCAGGACGACGTTCAGCGCGGCGGTGAACATCAGCTCTGGGACGCAGTACCGGCCAGTGCTCCCAGGGTCGCTGTGAATCTCCGATCGCCTCGACCTCTCCCAGAGTCAGGTCGTCCAAGGCACCTTCCATCGGTACCCATCGCACCTCCCACCTGGCGGTGAGCATGTCCAAAACTGGTGATCCAAGGAACGCGATCGTCAGTGCACGGGGCCGAGAGATGATGCTGACCGGACCTTCCAGACTGGCGGTGATACCGGTCTGATCCTCGACCGCCTCGCGCATCTGCGTGACGAGGTTCTCCCCGGCACGAGCTTCGATCCCCGGAAGTTGCCACGGGCCGGGCTGGTTCCTCACGAGAGCGATGGAGTCGCCGTCAACGACCACTGCGACCAGGCGCAGCACGAAGCGGTCTGGGGTCAATCCGAGCATGGCGCGATTCACTGGGCCTCTCCCGATACGACGAGCAGCCCCGGACGCGACGGCATGGTCAGGCGATCACTTGTCTGCAGGGCGATCAGCGCGAATGAGAGAGCGTCGAGGAGCTCCTGACCGCGGGTCTGTCCGCTGGCCCAATAAGAGTCGGGCCACGGCCACATCTGCGGGGTCTCGTCGCGTCCTGCTCTGCGGAGGCCCGGTGGTAGGAGCAGGACGGCGGCGGCCAGGCAGATGCGGTCCAAGGTGCCCGGCCGGGGGACGGGGCTGAGGTCGAGATCTGGCATTCGGCGGCGGTTCTGCGACGCGCGGTCGAGGATCTCCTGGACATCTTGAGCAACGTCAGCACGTTCTATTGGATCCGCCGTCGTGACGACGCGCAGCCGCGGGGACATCTGGGCGGACGGTTCCTGACCTTCGTCCGAGACGGCCGCCAGGGCCAAGGCGGCACCCAGGAGCAGCTCCTCTCGTCGATCGCCGGCGCTCCATGAGTCGGACGGCCAGACCCACCACAGCGGCAGCCCCACTCCCCCGGGATCTCGCAGCTCCGGCGGAGCGAGATAGCAGGCCGAGGCCAGCGCGACTCCTGGGCGCCAGGCGGCGAGAAGGTCGGCCAGCGGGCGTCCGTCAGGTCCTTCGAGGCGGCTGTGCACCTGCAGGACCTGGTGCTGGACGCCAGCGAACGCAGGGGCGCGTCGAGCCGAACCGGGCGGAGTCATACAGTGGAGAATGGTGGTTCTACTAGGCACCTAAGTGCCCTAAATATGGCGCTAAGCTAGGAATGCTCGACGCAATAGGTGATGCACCGCGATCAGACTTCCTGCAGGTTCGCGACGCGACCGCTCCCGACCTTATGGACCGGCGCCATACTTCTAATCCCCGCGCCCCCGCAAGGGCAGGTGTTAGGACGCGACCGTCCTGCCCACCGCGGGGCGAACCCGCCTACGACGACAATGCCCTGGCGCGCGCGGACTTTGTTTCTGAGAGCAACCGGCGACGCACCGTCAAACACCCACTACCCCATGAGAGCGTCTAATTCTTAAAGGTCGATCCACCTGTTCGGATCCAAGTCCATGGCAAGGCCAACGTCAGTGATCAGATTACGAAGACGGCCGCTCAGTGGAACGCCGTATTCGTCGAGCTGCGTACAGAGATCCTCTAAGGCTATGCCGTACTCTCCCGCCGATATTAGTACGTCGACGTTCTCGACATCTTCTTGTGGAAGCCCTAACGCCTTTGCTTCAGCCAGACTGGCTTGGAGGTTTGCGGCTATTCCTTTGAAATTTGTCACTTTTTTCCTATCGGAAACCCTGTAACAATGCCCATACCGCCAGGTTGCACGATTACCCGGATGAGAATTCCTCCCCGTACTCCCTCTACCTTGAACTTCACCGGTTCCCCCCTATTCGTGAAGTCCGCGCCCTTAGGTCCAGTTTGCTGCACCCATGTCAGCGAAGGGTCCGTTGCAATATCGGATATTTCATCCATGATTCTCTCATCGGACCAATCTTCGGGGAATGGGCTGTGCAGCTCAGAGCCAGGCCATCGGTGCCCCCCGCCGGTTGTGTCCCCATCCAGGATGTGCTTTGTCCGGGCCGGGCTCGCCAGATTGACGTAGGTCTTTGTTGTTGTGAGGGCTTTAGTTGCAATCTCGGCTGCTTTTGCAATCCTGCCCACGGGGACCAATGCGGCGGCAGCCATAGCGCAACTGCTGACGGTCGGGTTCCTGACGCAGTCTACCGCGTCGGTGATCCCGACTGCACTTGCGACAAATTTTGCTGCCGGGACGACCACCTCGTCTCTTGTCTGCGTGTAGTACTTACTGTAGTGACTCCAATCGTCATCGATGGCGTAGTAATCTTCTTCTTTTGTTTCTCTGGAATATTCTACATAGCGTTCGCGACCGGTGGAGTCGGTCTCCAGTCTCCATTCGGTCATTTTCATGTCGTTGTTGAAGTTGTTCGGGTTCGGTTCCGGCGGACCTCCGCAGTTTTTCCCTTCGTAGTACCCGGTCGTCGAGTTCTGCATACATTTGCCGTCTGGGTCGGAGTTGTTGACCGGGTTGTTGGCAGAGTAGTTATAGCCGTTGTTCTGAATGGGGTTGTAAGGCGCGAGGATGGGGTCGACGGTGGTAAACCGACCGTTGGTGGGGTCGTAGTCGCGGGCGCCGAGGTGGGTGAGGTTCGACTCGGGGTTGAGTGGCTGGTTGAGGAAGCCTCGAGTACCAGTCCAGTTGGTGGACGGTCGGGCGTTGCCGTAGGGCAGGTGGTACTGGCGGGTGACGGTTGCGGTGGCGGTGATGCGGGCGGCGACAGTGTTGTGTTGGTCGGCGTCGAGGTAGGTCAAGGTGTCGTTGGAGCCGTTGGTGGTGGTGCGTTCGGCGAGCTGCAATCCGTCGGCGGTGTAGACGCGTGATGCGGATGCAGTGCTGGCGCCGGTGGCGACGGTGAGGATGGTTTCGCCGAGGAATAGTTGGGTTCCGGTCGTGGTGCTGGACAGCAGCAGCAGGTTTCCGGCGTCGTCGTAGGTGCGCGTTTGAGTGTTGCTACCGGTGGCGATGGTCCGTAGCTGTCCCTCAGTGTTGTAGGTGAGGGTTTGGCCGCCTTGAGTGGTGGTGTGACCAGCGTTGTCATAGGCGAGGCTGGTGGTGCCGGCGCCGGGGCCGGTGGTGGTGATGGACGTGGCGGCATGTGGGCGGACCGCTGTGGTTCCGGCTGTGGGGTAGGTGTAGGTGCGGACTGTGTCGGTGCCGCCGCTCGTGGAGTGGATGGTTTCGCGTTTCCGGTTACCGCCCGGGCTGTAGGCATAGGAGACGCGGTAGGGGGCGGGTCCGGCATAGCCAGCAGTCCCGGGAGCGGCTGAACAGCTAGAGCTGTTGGGGGTCCAGGCGTCCGTGAGTTGCCGCTTGTAGTCGTAGCGGTAGCACTGTTGGTCGGCGGCAACGTTGTCAGCGGTGGTGCGGTCGGCGGTGAGTTGGCCGGCATCGTTGAAGGCGTAGTCGTGCTTGGCGACGGTCTTGGCGACACCGTTGAGAACAGTGAGCGTTTCGCTGTTGACGAGGCGATGGGTGGAGGCGTTCCGCGTGAAGGTCTGGTAGAGCTCGTTGCTGCCAAAGAAGCGCATGGTTTGGGCGAGTTCGCCCAGCTCGGTGCGGTACACGCCGGACAGGTAACGGCCGCGGGCGCTACTGGCGGTGCTGAGCCGGCCAAGTGTGTCGTAGCCGTAGGTGATGGTCTCGCCGGGCATTCCGCCCATCGCGGGCAGCGTTCGGCTGGTGGGGGTTCCGTCCGGGCCGTAGGTCATTGCGAACGTGTAGGTGCCCGCTAACGCGGTTCCAGCCGAGGTGGGAATGACGGTCTGTTGGCCGGTCGGGTTGTAGAGCTTGTTGAAGCTGGTGAAGCGGTTGATGTACTGGTCGCTATTGACGTAGCGAATGGCCTCGTAGAGCTGGCCTTTGGCGACTGTGTCGTAAGACCAGGACGCGAGCTTGGTGCCGCTGGTTGACGTGTCGTACCGGGCGGTGGGTCGGTCGAGCGTGTCGTAGGTGGTGGCCACGACCTTCCCGCGGCCGTCAGTCACGGCGGTGGGCCGGTCGGCGGAGTCGTAGGCCTTGGTGGTCGTGCCGGAGTCGGGGTCGGCAGCGGTGATTTGCCGTCCGAGGAGGTCGTAGGTCCAGCGCCACTGATTGCCGTCAGCGTCGGTCATCGAGGTGACGCGGTCGGCGTGGTCGTAGGTGTAGGTGGTGCTGTCAGCGGCGCCTGTCGGAGTGCCGGCGCTGGTGTACTGCTTGATCTGGACTGTCCGTCCTCGGGCGTTGCTGATGGTGGTGCTAGCGGTTCCACCGGCCGGCGGGGTGACTGCGACCGAATTACCGCCGTAGCTGTAGCTGGCGCGCCACATCTCTGCGCCATTACCGAGGCTAATGGTCGCGCTCGTCCGGCCGGCCGCGTCGTAGGTCGTCCGAGTGCTGGATGGGACTGCGACGGTGGCGTTGACCAACGTTCCGGAGGGGGCTCCGGAGGCGTTGAACGGGTTGTTGATCAGGGTGGGGCGACCGGCGGCGTCGTAATAAGTGTCGGTGATGATGCGGGCATTGGCGGAGTACTGGGGGTTTTGCGTCTGCCGGAGGCGCAGGAGCCCGTCGAACAGCTGGTAGATGGTGGAGGAGCTGCCGGCGGCGGTCAGGGTCGTGGTGGACGTCCACGACGGCGCCGTGTTACTGATCGAGTACTGGTAGGAGCTGGACGGCGAGCTGGAGTTGGCCGAGCGGGGACGGTTGGGCAGCCAGACCTGGGTGCGACGCCCGAACGCGTCGTAGGTGGCCTCGGTGGTATTGCCGTTGGAGTCAACCGTGCTCAGGGTCGAGCCGCGGGCAGGGTCGACGTTGGTGGTGTTTGTCCAGTTCAGCGGATTGGTGACCACCGTCTTGGTGATCAGGCCGGTCGCTGGGGTGTAGGCGGTACTGGTGGTACGGGTGTTCCCGGCGAGCCTGGTGTCGGAGGTGGTGAGCGGGCGTCCAAGGGCATCGAAGGTCGAGGTGCTCTGGGTCTGAAAGGTGGGGGTGGTGCCGTTGTAGGACACGGCGGTGTCAGTGCGGGTGACGAGACCGCGGGTGGGGGCTTGGCCAAGCGTGGTGCTGTCGTCGTAGTACTGGCGATCTTGGGACAGGGCGTCCTGCGGCAGGGTTGGGTTTTGTGCGCAACTGACCCCGACGACAGTGGTCTCGGAGGGGAAGTTGAGCAGGTTGAGGGCGGTGTTGTCGGCGTAGCTGGTGCGGGTGCAGACGTCGTCGGCGGTGGTGCTGGTGTCGCCGCGGTCGTCGATGGCGACGGGCCGGCCGCGGTCGTCGTTGGTGGTGACGGTGGTGACGGTTTGGTCCCCACCGGTGGCTAGGGCGGTACGTGTGGTCTGTTCAGCGGTACCGAAACGGCGGACTTCGTTGGTTCCGTCGGTGGCGATGCTGGGTGATAGCCATGGCGTGGTGATGGTGTTGGCCAGTCGGGCGCCGCCGTCTCCGAGATAGTTGACGGTTTCCCGGGTTTGGCCGGCCAACCAGAGGGCGTCGGCGAAGGTGGACCCGTCTGATGCGGACACGGTGACCGACTTCGTGCCACCGGAGGTGTTCAGTTGGTCCCCGTCGAGGCCGCGGAAGTAAGTGGCGACCGTTGTTTCCTGTTGAGCCGGGGTGGCCGGGTCACCGTGCCTGGTTTTGATCTGTGAGTAGCCGGCGTAGTCGGCCCAGGTGCGCTTTTCGGGCTTGATGATGGGTTGCTTGGTGTACCGCCACGCGGGGCCGCCGACGTAGTCGTAGTTGGTGGTCTCGACCGGGCTTCCGCTGTTCGGGCCCGGGTTCACCGACACGGCCGCGACGACGTACTTGTGGAACCAGTCCAGCCGTTCGTTCTGGGGTGCCGGGGCCGGCGGGATCCATCGCTGCGGGAAGCACCGTTTGGTATTGGTCTCCGGCGCCGTGGGCAGCGTGCTGGGCGTGCAGTCGACCGCGGAGTAGGTGATCGCGGTGGATGCACCGGTCTCGGTGGTGATCGAGTTGATGCGGTACTTCATCAGTGGAGCGAGACCGTCGACGGCCCACACCCGGTTTTGCAGTGCCGTTCCGGTGAAGGTCACCGGAGGGCTGGTCTGAGATGCGCCGCCGCTGTAGCCGGTGCGGGCGATGCTGGAGAGCCAGAGCGATCGGGAGGTTCCGTCACCGGTGGACGGGAACGTTTGGGTGAGCGCCCACTTGTCCACGTCGATGTAGTCGGTGCCGTTGTAGATCTGGGTGCGGATCGCAGACAGCTTCTTGGTGGTGAAGAAGCTGGGGTTGATTTTGCCGGTGCAAGCGGTGTTCAGGCAGTACAGGTCCCAGGGCACGTCGGGCCAGTTTGCGGTGTTCGACTGGCTGCAGTTGGTGGTCGATTCACACCGATCGGCGTTGTCGATCACGACTCGGGCCGGGGCCGTGCCGTACTCATCGCCGGTGCGCATGGCGTAGTCGATGCGGATGAGTCGCCCGCTCATGTCGTACGTGGTTTTGGTGTCTCCGTTGCGGAGGTAGGCGTTCTGCTCGGTTCGGTAGTAGAACGCTTCACTGTTGCCGTGCACGTCGACGACGTGGTCAAGGTTCCACCGCCACGCCTGGGTGCAGTAGGAGGTGGCGAAGCTGCTGCCTTTGCAGGGTTCGCCGGTCTGGTTTCCGAAGACTGGGGCCGTCCAGGTCGATGCGGTTTCCGTTTTGCCGCTGGTCCAGCCGGGCAAGCGGTTTCGGCCGAAGAAGTACTGGGTGCCGTCCGTTGTGGTGAGCTTCCAGTACTCCCCGTCGTTGTCGCCGTTGCTGGCTCCGGTGAGCCGTTCGACCTTGGTGCCGTCGTCGATCTGCAACCGCCAGGTTCCGCCGCTGTCTTTGACCA
>JAVKLG010000011.1:0-27104 GCA_034783915.1 Agapornis pullarius | reverse complement strand
ATCTATAAAATGCATTATTTTGGATACATTTTAAAAGCACCTCATTTTATTGTTCTTTTGTCTTACTACAAGAGAAGGAAGTGCTGCCTAGTTCCTCTGGCAGTGTAGAGAAGTCTTGAATATGTCAAAATGAGAAAAAAGCACATGGATCTTTGAAATCGTATTTATAGCAGTGTATTCTATCTGTGCTGCTGGAGGAGTCGGGAGTATGAGTCTGTGCAGTCTATACGTGTTTGGGTTGCTCTTCCATTTGTTTCAGTTCTGTTTTCAAATCAGGAAGCCAGAGGATAGTAACTGCGATACATGCTGGCATGTATAAGCGTGGTAGCTGACGGAAGAAAGAAATCCCTGTTTTAGACATGTGTGGTGAAGTCTGAGCATGGTTTTAAAATAATATTTCAGAATGCAAAACCAGCAGGTGTATGATAAGATTTACCTTAACAAATTGTTTCTGGTTTAAGGGCCAGCAAAAAAGGCATGTAAGGCTGTGCTATGGTCAAGAACAACAGGGACCCCTGCTCTAAGTAACTGGGAATGCAAGCTCTGACAATCACAGCACCCCCTGTACCCAAAGCAGCTGCTCTCTAGGTTGTTTCCTGACATAGTTAACAATAGCCTCAGGTTTGCCATACTTTATGCTAGGGGGTTTTGGCATCTCCTTCCTACATCTCCGAAGGTTGTTATAGCAGCACGTCCCAGCTTCTCATGCCAAAAGGGTGCAGAGAACCCACCTGATGTGGCCTTTTTGTCACAGGCTTCTCAGGGGACAGTAGGGAAGTCAGACCCACCTCTAAGCATATAGGGATGTCATCCTTGTCTCATCAAGGCGTTGTGAGGATAAACATTAGGCATTGCAAGTCTTCATTACTTAAGTAAGGAAGCCATATAAATAGATTTGGTGGATAAGAAGTTATTTCACTCTTTCTTATTAACAGATGGAACCTACATGAACCATAGATAATGTTCTTTTGGTTAGTGATATTAGTGATGTTGCCTAGGTAACAATTTCAGGCAGCAGTGAGGACTGTGTAAGTTTGGAAGCTGTCTCTTTAATGATTTCCCATTATGTACAAGAAATCTTTTTTTTCTCAAGTCCATATACTAAAACAAAAACTGTAGATCTGTAGAACTCTATGATCAAAATAGCATATATATCTAAGTGGGGAAGGAAAGAAGGTGCATTATAACCGTATGGAACAGATTTTACTTAAAACCAAACCTTGCTTCTAATAATGAAACTCATTTTCTTGTTTTGCAGCTTGCAGGCCTGGATTCTATAAAGCATTTGCTGGAAATGTAAAGTGCTCCAAGTGCCCTCCACATAGTTTGACCTACTTAGAAGCAACTTCTGTCTGTCAGTGTGAGAAAGGTTACTTCAGAGCTGAGAAGGACCCACCAACTATGGCATGTACCCGTAAGTCAGATCAGTACCAGTGCCTGCAGTTCTCTTCTGTGCCTTATTTATTTATTCTTGTATTTTAAAAAAGTCACATGAATTTGTGTGTTTTGTGAAGAATCCCATTCAAGAAGAGATTTTCTAAGTCAAAATTCAAACAGCATGTTTCTATGTAGTGTAGATATCCCTAAAATCACTCACATGTTTTTTAGGTTGGTGACTTTTTAACTTGCAGTTCTGAGAGATAATACAAGGTGTGTAATCATTGTCACATGGATGAGGTTTAACTACCAGTATGTATTTTAAATACATGAAAATATGCCTGTACAAAAACTTTCAAACACCTGAGGAGTCATGTGAAGAAAAAACGATGACTCTGCTGTCTCCCCGGATTTAAATAAAAATTAGAAGCCAAATATCCCAGCATGGTCAGATAAAAACTAAGCTCTCTAAGAAAGACAAGAAAATCGTAGACTTGTAGAATCAACCAGGTTGGAAAAGACCTTTAATATCACCCAGTCTAACCATTCCCCAGCACTGCCAAGGCCACCACTAACCCATGGCACTGAGGGCCTCATCTACGTGGTATGTGAATTCTTCCAGGGATGGTGACTCCAGCCCTGCCCTGGGCAGCCTGTTCCAATGGCTGAGCACCCTTTGGGGAAGGAAATGTTCCTCAGCTCCATCTAAACCTCCCCTTGTGCAGCTTGAGGCCATTTCCTCTTGTCCCATCCCTTGTTCCTCGAGAGCAGAGCTCAGTCTCCTCCTGGCTTCATCCTTCTGTGGATGGAGCAGTTGTAGGGAGTTATCAGGTCTCCCCTAAACCCTCTCTTCTCCAGACTGAACCCCCCAGGTCTCTCAGCCATTCCCCATCACACTTGTGCTCCAGACCCTGCACCAGCTCCATTGCCCTTCTCTGGCCCCACTCCAGCACCTCCATGTCTCTCTTATAGTGAGGGCCCCAGAATTGAACACAGGATTCGAGCTGCAGCTTCACCAGTTCCCGGTGCAGGGGTGCAATTGGTGCCCTGGCCGTGCTGCCTCACTGGTGCTGATACAGGGCAGGATGCTGGTGGCTTTCTGGCTGCCTGGGCACAAGCTGCTTGTGCTCAGCTCCATCAATCAGCACCCCCAGCTCCTTTCCCAAGAGCAGTTTCCAGCTGCTCTTCTCCAAGCCAGGAGTGTTGCAGGGAGTCGTGGCCCAAGTGCAGGACCCGGCACTTTTCCTTCTCGAACCTCATACCATTGGCCACAGCCCATGGATCCAGCCTGTCCAGATCCCTCTATAGAGCTTCCTACCCTCCAGCAGATCAACGCTCCCACCCAGCTTGGTGTCATCTGCAAATTTACACATCCCAGTATGGAGCAGTATGGACTGGTTTGCACCAGTACAGACCACTATAGGCCACTAAGGCCTAACTGAACTTTGACTGACCTAAATTTGACGTTAAGACAAAACTGATGCCCAGCAATCCAGAAGCAGAAATTCTGAGGAGAGACTTTTATTACTTTGATCAATATGCTGATGTCTAGAAACATACAGCAGAAATTTTCTTTTTATGTAATAAAATATTCCTCATGGGTTTTCATTCATGGTTCATTGCTCACTGGGATTCATTTATTGATCATAAAGCAGCTATACCTGCTTAATCTCAAAATTGGGAACAAACAGCAGCATTGAAAAGTCTGTGGGTGAAATACTCTATTTACACGTAAAATCGTATTATTTAATAAACCTGATTAACACCTATTGGGAAATTCCCTGAGATACCTCGTTTTCTGTCTAGTATTTTGTTAGCTCTTCTGGTGGAGGATTTGATTCCAGTAAATTTTGTGCCACAGTCCTTTTGTTAACAGAATTCTATAAAAAAATGACATGACAAACAAAGTATACAAAAAGCTTGAAAGATAAAACCAAAGTACTACTGTAGTAGCTGATTTACAAAGTCATAGGTAGTCTGTAATCCTAAAGTCATTATGTAGACAAAGACATTGTCCATCTCCTAATAGTCACTAAAAATTATGTTCCTCAGATCCAAAGTACTTAGCAGAAAGTTATCTAATCTAGCCAAAGGGTTTTCAGAGGGGAAGTGTGTCCGCCTCCAGCTCCTTAAGGGAGATAGGGTTCAGAAAGGCACCCCAGTCCAACGCACACAATCTGCTGTCAGCTCACTCTGGAGCAAGGCACATCCTTTTTGCACGAAATATGTAAGGGAATAAGCAGTGCTGTTCCAGGCTTTCTGCAGGAAAATGATGATTACAGATAATTCCACTCAAATGAGCGCTACAAGCACAGGCCATTAAAAACTTACCCACAGAACTGATACGCATCCCAGGCACTCTTGACAGTTTCATGCTTAGAAAGATAGTTTCATTCATGCATTATGCAAATATGCTTCATATTATTTATAAGTCACTGACTTTTCCTCTCCAAAAGACAGTTCTTCTCTGAAAAAATTACCCGTACGTGGCATTATGTTTCCAGAATTACCTTTCAGAGCACAGTTTTAAGCCCTGCTACCCATTAGTCTTGATAAGGTAGGGAGGAGCATAAGAGCCCTGTGGCATCAGGGAATAGGCACCTACAACACCGTGGTGCTTTATCAAACAAAAGCAGGGTGCTGAGAGCTGCTTTGGCTGAAAGCTGTCGGGGAAGACTTGGTGCCAGACCTCTCTTTTCCTGCTGAGGAAGTCAGCCAAAGCAATTGAGTAAGTGAGGGCAGGGAAGAAATCAGCCACAACAGGAGTACCAGTGCCCCATCTCACCCCAAATTGGGACAAAAAAGAAAGAAAAGAGGCCGTGAACCACCTCCTAGTGTCTGCTTTGCTCTTGGTTCAGGGTCTCCATGTATTGCCTCTTATTCAGCCTAGACTGCAGTGTAGCAATAATTCATTGACTAACAGCAGATGTATTCATCTTATACCTATAATGATGATTATTTCACTAATTGTCAGCTCTGCAAATGACACTGACACTCATGACAGGCAGACTGCGTGCATATCTTCTTGCGCATCGTCAGTAATGAAGAGTCTGCAGGCCAAGTTATTCCCTAAGTGATATCTTTAGCCCCACTGCTTTCAAATTACGCTCTCAGTTATTAAAATTATGTTTCTGTCAGGAATACAACCTCACTGCCTTCGGTGAATTTGTGCAGATGTGGCTAATTTAAATTTAATAAACAAAGATACAGATATGAGCGGGTTTTAGATTGTTCTTCCTAAACTGTCATGCTTTACTCTAATAAAAGGATTTGAAAAGTTAGGGGGAAAAATAAGCCAATTTGACTAAATAGAAAAGGCTGTGCAGTAAGAAAATGCCTTTCCTACATAACCACTTTCAGGGCAGATCTGCACATACATTTGTACCTTTGTATTCTGACATGTGACACATGACAGAAGAGATTAGACTTTTTTCTTGTGATGTTTTGCAAGGGAGATGTTCTTGGGTTAAACAAAGAATGGGTGGTGGATTCCCATTCCAAATTTAATCATATTCAAACAACCGTATTAATACCTATTTGATTTGCTTCCCCAAGTTCTGCAAAGGATTAGGCCTAAGATAGGTCGGTATTTTATTTTCTCCCTCTTTTCATTCCTGGATAGGGTTAGACAGTATTCCTCACTCTAGAACATTTTGTCAGTGGAAAACTTGCATATGCAGCATTATGGAAAATAAAGACCTTGATTTAAGAGACTGAAATTAAAGAGTGTAGCTTCCAGCATCCCCTTTTTTCAAGATGAGTTTCAAATCTAATTTCATTAATTCTGTGAAAGTGCATACTGTATGCTTTTCCAAAATTGAACATTTCCCGTTTTGCAAAAGAAGAGTGTGCACTTTGCAGAAAAGCATAATAGAAATCCAATTTTAATAAGAGGAATGAAAATTACATTAGGATACATTGTTAATCACTTTCTCCTAGCCTTTTTCCATTTGATTGGCACCTCTTATCAATCTCTTGGTGCTACTCTTTCTCCTTATTGTATTTCTTTGCTGTATGTGAGTACTCTATCAGTGATCTCTCTGCATACACAGTGAGCAGCAAGTAACATCATATCTAATTCCCTGTCTGATTACTCTGTACATAAACTCTAACATTTCCCACTATAATGTAATTGGATAAATTGATCCCTCTTTTCAAGATCAAAGACATGCAGGCTTATATTGGGTGTCTCGATGAATCTCTGTTCATGTTATGCTCAAAACAGTTTTGAACCCAACAAACTGATGTTCTGTTCAGTAAAATCTGCCACAAGCTATATCCTCTAATGTTGAGTCAACACTGTCTTCCAGCAGCAAAGTCAAGCAACATACTTAAAGTCTTTGACTCTACTGCCTCTATTGTTACTTATATATATATATAAATAAAAGTATATACATGCTTGTTTGCAATTTACCATTGTGCACAGATTTGGACTGTTGGTTTGCAGTCACTAGCTTCCATTACCCACCTTACAGAAAAAGAATAGGTTATTGTGAAAAGAAAAAAATGTAATACAGCATTCTACATCAAGTGACACTGCATATCTATGTTTTTATATACATGTATGCATATAAAAAGCAATTACGAACTCAGGAGTCACAGCCAGATGCTGTTTCTGAGTATTCTCAGCAGACACTGGTTGATTTTGGCCTCTTACTTTGAATTCAGCAGTCAAATAACACATACATCTATGAATCCAGTAGCTGGTGACAGACATTTCCCAGTTAAATAACAACAGTTATTTCTAGTCATCACTCTGCAGTGATTAAAATACTGCATTGCCCTCGCTAGACTTCTGTAGCATTGGGTTTGCTTTTCTCTCCTTCCATAAAGGGCAAAATGCACTTCACAGGGGGAGAGGATATGCAAAGCGCGGTGAGGTGTCAAGCACTGCATGAGGCATAAACTTAGCTCTGCTGCTTTTGCAGTGGGCCCGCTTTTCCATAAGACATCAATGCCAGTCTACTCTCCAGAGGCTGTAGAAACATTTCTTACATTATAATGTGTAAATGAAGCAAAAGGCTGCTCGCACTCAGGCTATGTTTCATCTAAGAAGCAGAAGGGCTGCATTTCTTTTAATGCTCATGCACCTGAACTGTTTTATGCTTTTGCATAAAATGCAAAGTCATGAATTTTACTGTGAGGGAAGGATCCATCATTTTTACCAATATACTTGTTTTCGTTAAAAATGAATATAAGGAAATCCCTGAGAGCTTTGCACACAGATGTCTGCAGAAGGGTTATTGCTGCCAAGTCTTTCCAATGTGTCACATAATCTTTGTATAATTTATAAATGATAACAAAGCAATCAGGCCACATTCATAAAAGCCCAGTGACACATAATTTAGCTGAATCTGAGGATTAGAATTAATTGTCTCTCTTTGTTCCAAGTTCTGAATCTTAGTAAATGATTCACTGCATGTCATTACAGCTTAATATTTGCATGAAATCACAGTTTAACTGGCATAATTTAACAGCAATTAAAAAGCTATTTAATCGTCATGCAAATTGGCATGAGGGGCCTTGAGAATGAAATATGTCACAGGGTTTTTCCAGTATTTGCAGGCGGACAATCGTACACTTTCAGACACCGCTGACATAATTGTTGTTTTCCCTGTTCTTTGAAATGGGTATGTACCATAACTCATGTTTTCTCTTACAATTGAGGATTACATCCCGAATCATTAATGTAAGAACCTTCACGCTCCAGTGCAAATAAAAAAGGCAGTTTTAAGAAAGTATACTTTATCTGCTGTATTGATGCAATCTACGTACAGCACAACAAAAGTCTGATGGAAAATGGAAGTTGACAAAGCCAGATAAAACTCTCCTCTTGCCTGGATTCACACTGATTCCTATTTTGACCTGCCAAAGTTGAAGGAGCAACATTAAGAAAAAATGAGCCATGATGACCCATTGTCCTAATATCTATACTTTATGTAGGATTAAATTTAAGCCACTTTCAAAACATTGGCTCCAGTCCTTCAAGCAATTACACACATGCTTAGTTTTAAGTGTATGAGTATTACCAATTATTTCAAGGGGATTACTGATCCGCTTACAGTTATGCACATATGTAAGTGCAATTAAGGCTCATCCTCCATATCCTAAAACTCCTCATTGCTTTTAACAGTGGGAGTTTGTTAAGACCAGTCATTATTTAATTCTCACAGCTTGTTTTTAGAAGAAACATAATTATTCCTGTCTTCCGCACATAAATAATAACTGAAGCTGAAGTAATCTGTGCTTAGTTTAGCTTATTCTGATCTCAGGACTGTTTTCCAGAGTAGCTGGAACAGTAATTTTCTGGGAAGTTTAAGGGTTTGTCAATCCGAGACACTCATAAGGTTGTAAGGGGCTTTTGGACCACATCAGCATCTGCAAGGCAGTTTTCCACACCATTGGAAAATGATGTACCAATATAATAAGCCTTTGTTAACAAGCTGCATTTATAAATGCTTATGTATTACAGTATTTCAAATGCTTCAGTGTTAGATTTATCCCAAGGTCACAATAAAAAATCAGGAAGGAAATACTCAGCGTGTTATCTGTGATCATAACAATTGCAAATTACAATTTTCATCTGACAGGTTCCAGATTATCAATCCTCAGTACAAATGAACCACAAATGAGCTAAATGATTCCTTGATACCCTGGAAAATAACAGGACTTTACTCTCCAGGGATTTTTGCCTGCTAACCATAAACTCTGCACGCATAGAAATAGGAATAAATAATCATACATTCAAAATAAGTTGAACTTTCCTGACTAGTAAAAAAATGCAAAGCAACAACAACACTTCCAGTTATTTTAATTATCAAGTGCTTGAAATCCAGCAGCTAACCCATCATTACTTTAGGGCAAAAGCAATTTTAATGAAATCATAGCCTCAGTTATTTCAAGTTACCAATAAATACAGGAAAGAAAAAAGTAACTCAAATTTTCAACTACAGTTCACAGCAAACCTTGACATTTGTTAGTTCACATTATCCCTCCCACAGCAGACAAACATTTTTCTCCTTTACAAGCATTCCAACTTTTATACCCACATTTGTGCCACATAAGAAAACAGAGAACATCACTTAAAAATTACAGCTGTTGGTAGTGTCTTTTTTTTCCCCCTGCAACTATTACTGCCTCTTTCCTTCATTAAAGTTGTTACTCATTCTTGCTGCTATGTGTAGGTACAACTCTATAGGTCTTTACTGCTGTATAGTTTATTAGTAATATGTAAGGTACAGTAATGTTTTCTGTTGAAGTATGGTCCGGTTTAGTCAGGGTCATCTTCAAGAATGAAGAGCTTGAATAAATGGATCTATTTCAGTTGTAGTTGCATGTTTCAGAGCCACTCATGGGCTTGATTTTCTACATCACTACTTCTTTTGTTGTCAAATAAATAACTGAAAGTTCAAAAATCAAATCAGCTTATCAGTAACTCTGCTGTAGTAATTGCAGATGTAAAGAAGAAAGAAATAATGATTTTCAAATGAATGATTTGAAGAAAGTAGGTTTGTTGGTTCGAATATTTTTTTCCTGAGATGTCAGATCTTGATGTATATATGAAGTGTTATGAGGAGCTTTGATATTTTGATGTCCTTCCTAGTGCAAAGTTCTGACCATTTATCTGACCATCCTTTGGGCATAAGGTCTTACCTTCATGCTGTAAGCTGTGGAGCTGGAATTTACAAGAGTGTTGATCAATATTTTTGTCTGTTTGTTTAGTTCTCATTGTCTCACAGTTTTTATGAAGAATATTGTGATATTTTAATTATCTGACTCTCAGATTTGCTGTACTCTTCAATTTGTTGGGTGAAATGCATTCTGCATAAGAATTAGCTAATGCCATTTGCAAAGGTTTCACGTAGTCTTTGAGTCTGCTTAAGAGGCCCTGGAGTAATGAAAAGCTCACTCAAAATGTGAACAGTATGGCTTCAGTCTTGCTGGCAAGTTGTATAAATCATGAAAAGCTACAAAGCAAGATGAAAGCTTTCAAAGTTCTGCTAACCATTGGCAAAGCAATCCATGTGCACTGTGATTTTTATGTTGAGAGCTGGAATATAATGCTTATTCAGCTCAAAAGCCCCCAGAGATCACCAGTTGAGTTTACCACAGTCACCTTGTATATACCAAAGCCTGGAGTCTCAGGTCTTTCATTTTGCCAAATCTGTGTTTCTTACATGATTTTTATGGATGTATTTTGGGACTGTATACAAATTGGGTTTTAAAACTATGTGTCTCTAAGTGTTTGGTTGAAGTAGCTTAAGTAGAAGAAGAATAATATAATAAGAAATGGAAAGGTTCTTCCACCAGACCATGGAAGCTGATATTTAAAGCCTCAGAGGATTTACATGTGATCTACACAGTAAATCAGCATAACAGCTTCAAACTTGTTGGACATGCATTGAGTGTTGTGGGAACTATGGGAAATGGGTCACTCGTGTTTCAGCTGACAGTACATAGAGAGCTTTACCACCTGCTTGCCAGCTGAGAGCTCTCCTATAGTCTGCAGGCTGCAACTGGTTTTGCATCCCTCTCCAGAGTTTTTACGAATTGGCTTTATTCTCACTTCATGGCCATGCTTTTAGACCTTTTAACTTGCAAGGTTGATGTCTTCACTGTTCCACTGATGCTGATGAGGTGATAGGTGGGAAAGAAAAGAACTTGTAAACTGTCTCTTGTGCCTAATAGTCTTGGCTTGATGCCATCTAACTGTTAATGAACAGCAGCAAAGAAATCCCTGGGGATAAGCAGTGAAGGACAGAAAAAATACCTGACACTGCAGAACTAATGCAAACAATTTTACCTCTGGTGGTTATTCCAAAGCTGTTATTTAACAGCTCCTTTAAAACATCAAAGATCATAAGCATCAGGAAAGCCTGCATTCCTAGACATAACAGAAGGAAGTAAATTTTGTGGTTAAAGCTCTGTGCCAGTATCCCACAAGATCATGAGCTATTTAGTGCAAATTTGTGTTATCGAGTCTAGGTTTCACATTCCCAAGTCACTTTTATGTTGTCTTAAATTATTTCTGTATTAATTCTAATTTATTTAGATTATTCAGCTTTTTATGATTTCACCCATTTATTATTCCTGCTTAATTTTCAAGGATTTTACATTCAGTCGGTTACTGATATGTAACTCTTGTAGCTTCCATTTGCAAATAAATGCCTTAAGACTAATATATTTTTGTGGTTTCTTTTATCTGTTTATCTGTCTATTTATTCTCTCCAAATAAGTGACAACTGTCACTTATAAGGCTTTTCCCTCCTTCTCCACAGGGCCGCCTTCTGCTCCAAGGAATGTGATTTTTAACATTAATGAAACAGCTCTCATGTTGGAATGGAGCCCCCCAAGTGATACTGGAGGAAGAAAAGATCTCACTTACAGTGTCATCTGTAAGAAATGTGGGTCTGATGCCAGCCAGTGTGAGATCTGTGGGGGAGGTATCCGTTTCATCCCCAGGCACACAGGTCTCATCAACTCCTCTGTGACAGTGCTTGACTTTGTGTCGCATGTGAACTACACCTTTGAAATAGAAGCCACGAATGGGGTCTCAGAGCTGAGTTTCTCTCCCAAGCAGTTCACAGCTATCACGATTACCACAGACCAAGACGGTAAGTGCCAGCACTGTGTGTCTGTTACTGTGCCTCTGTCATCTATACACTTCTAAGAGGGATCATTTTGTTTCTTGGAAGTCTGGGTCAGCAAGTTAGGATGTTGTGCAGATAGCTAAGTGGTATTAAGTGCTTTTTGTGAGGACTTTCAGCTTCTGCTGATGAGGGCATTAAATGCTTTTGGCAGTTGGCCTTGACCCCATTACACAGGGCACGAAAATATACCTTCCTGTTTAAAATTAAGTGCAAGCTTTAATTACCTGAGACTAACTATATTAGTGGTTCATCATAACTGGGCTCTGCATCTGATTCTTTTCCATGTCTTCCCTTACGATTTTAGTATTGAAACAATAAAACACCACAGTATCCATTACAACTTCAGAATTCAAAGGTGAAATGAAAGTGAACTCACTTCCTTTAGTATCCATGTTTCATAGTACTAATACAGCATGCTTCACGGTAAGGTATTTTAGCATCCGTATGAACCATTTCCGTACGTGAGGTATCCTAATAGATTTTCTTGTTTCTTTAATTGTCACTTTGTATTATTGGTTTTGAGCTATTTTTTTCCTGCAGTTTCAGTTCAAATTCATGTCCAAGGTCAACTTTTATGAGAAACAGGGGAAATTAAGAGCTCTAGGTTTTTGTTTATTTCTGCAACTGTTTCCTTTTCCATGTTTAAAAATACTTGCTATGCCAGGAAACAGCATTGTAGCTTACCAACAAAGCAATCTATATAGCAGTGTTTTCTTCTGGCTTGTGTTAGTGCAGATGAGAAGGCTATTTCAAAATGATCCCTTGCTGACATTTGTTCCAGAAATGTTTTTCACCTGCTGTGCAGTGACATTGCAACTGTAGCTGAAGTTTTTAATATAGAACAGGAACCAAACTGGTAAAACTACCTTTTTAAATAGAAGTCCTTTGATAATATGAAAGTATTTAGTAAAATTGCTAATGTTCAGGAGGATCCTGTTGTGTTCCACTTGTAGGAAGGCCCTGGGTTCTTTCACTGATGAGGCTAGCAAAAATCTGCTTACCTGTTTATTTAGGACAAGTAGTTGTGTTGATGAGTAAGTAATTACTTGTTTGCCTTTGGGCATACAAAAATTAACAGCTTGCTGTAATGATGATAATGACAGTAATGATAATACTAATAATATTCATTAAACTGAATGAGAAAAAGGACAGAAACTAATGACTCATTGTTCATGTGAGGATGGTAAGAGAAGAACTAATTTTATAAGATGCCTAAAATTATATATGCCTTGCACCAAGAATTGCCTTAAGCTCTAAGGCTATTACATATCATGTTGTGAACCTGTATCTCCCTTTTCCTTTCTCATTAAAGGAATAAAGCCCCCATGGTACCAGAAACTACTGCTATGTATATTTACTTTTCGATGTTTTGTTACATGGTATTAACCACAAGTCACCAAGCATGCACAGGTGGAGGTCACCAGAGGTAGGGTTTGATTTTAGGCTGGCTAACAGCTGTGCGAACACAGCTTATGATGTGTATTTAAGTGGTGGGCTTTTAAAAAAGGATATAGATTTTCACTGCAGTTTACTCAAAACAGGGAAAAGACCAATCTTTTGATAATTTGTGACATACTGACATTAAACTCTAGAGTGTAAACTGCTTGCATTCCCTATAATAATTCTAGCATTACTAAAAGTGCTGTTGGAAGGGCTTCAAAGAATGTAAGACCAGATTTCCAGAATATCTGTCAGTTTATTTGATATAAATAGAGAGCTCTGCAGGAGAAAGCATTGTAATAAGTGAAATGGAGGCATCTATAAAATGTGGTTATAAAGATAAAACCATTTTTGTAGGCTTACAAATGGTGTGGTTGTATAAAATTGTAAGCACAGTAACTATGTATTTAGCAGTAAAAGGGGAAAGATAATGTCACATGAAATATGGAAAAAGATTAATGGTGTTTTCATTGATGGAAATTATCGAGAGGACAGTAAACATTTTTGTGAGTTACTTTTAGGCATAAATAAGTGATACAAAAAGAACTAGGGCATCTAACCTCAGAAAAGGAAGCTGTAGAACTGAAACTTCAGAACGTTACAGAGATTTCACTGATGTTTATAAATGACTTTGAAGTTCTCAGATAAAAGCATTGGTGACCTTTTTATTTTTATTGTAAAAATTTTATAGTTTTGCTTTTGTCATATTTACCAAAAATACTAAATAATCGCCTCTACATTGCATTTCTTTTTCTGTCTATGCCACCAAACAGGAAATCCACTATTACAGTATTTCCTTATAACATAGTTACACGGAAAGTGATAGTACTTATTGCATGGTGCTGCCAGTTTGCACACCTGTTTATAGAAAACAAAGATCCAAGATTATATACCTGATGGACTCTTCATTAGTGACTGTAGTGATAGGACAAGGAGTAATGGGTTCAAACTTAAACAGAGGAAGTTTAGATTGGATATAAGGAAGAAATTCTTTCCTGTTAGGGTGGTGAGGCACTGGAATGGGTTGCCCAGGGAAGTTTTGAATGCTCCATCCCTGGCAGTGTTCAAAGCCAGGTTGGACAGAGCCTTGGGTGACATGGTTTAGTATGAAGTGTTCCTGCTTAAGGCAGGGGGTTTGGAACTAAATGATCTTAAGGTCCTTTCCAACCCTGACTATTCTGTGATTCTATGATGTGACAACAAATCAAAAATATCTTAATGTGTGCAAGGACTACATTACCAGAAGTTCAGACATATTGCTTTAAACCAAATTTTCTCTTGATTTGTGGCTAATACGGAAGATCTAGATCTATAATAAATTGTACCTGCACAACATATTTATCCCATTTTAATGCTATCTCCTTATATGCAATTTTTTGTTACATACTGTTTTGATGCTTTTGGTCTCCACATTGCATGAAGTGCTAGACCTCTTTGAAATATATCAGTCTTCAAAAATATATAAAATCTTCAATTGTTGTATCTCTGTTAAGAGCATAGAACAGTATCTTCAGCTGTTGTAAATCCAGCCCATTCTGTTAGCTACATTAATTTATAGTAGCTGAGGAGCTAGCATTTTATTTTCTTTGAACATGTTGGATTTACTTCCCTCTAGTGGCCCTTTCTTTTTGATGGTGTACCTGAAATTAACAGATTCTTCTTTAAAGGTGCAGTTATTTGTTTTCTCCTTTTGGAGAAGATACATCTGTTAGCATTCTGCTGAGTAAAGTAATGCAGCAAAGAGTACTTTCAGCATCCATAGAAACTGAATTGTTCTACCATAGGTAGTGAGCGGAGCGGTCTGAGAGCATCAAAGAGGGAGAATATTTGCTGACAGCAGAAGTGAACTAATTCAGAAGCAATTAGGGCTCATCTTTATGCACAGAGCTCTACTGCAACTTATATTAAAATTTAACTGCCTCCTCATGCAATCACCAGCATCAACAAGATTAAGTTAACTGCTCAGCTCCGACAATGACAAGAAGCAGACTAAAGGAAAGTAGCACTTTGAAAAGGCTTTGCAAACTGCATCCAGTTTGCAAATCGATGACTAAAGCATTACCAGACCTGACCAAGTACTAAAAAAAAAAATAAATATGAAATTATTAACATTAACATAAGAAATACAAAATTAACTTTGTGGCATTCATGGGGTTTGGGGGCTTTTTTTTTAGTAATTAATTCGGTAAAAGTATTCAGAAATATCAAGATTGGTTTTGGCTTTTTCTCCTCCAGACTTCATGAGGCAACAAAGTTTCTGTGGTCACATTGTCTGTCAGGCTCTGTAAAGAACTTTGAAACTCTTAGCCAACATGTGCTCAATAACAGAGAAATAGAATTCACAGGTAGAATGTTGTTTTGAACAGAGTTGTGACAAAGCATAGAATCATAGAATAGTTAGGGTTGGAAAAGACCTTAAGATCCTGTAGTTCCTACCCCCCTGACATGATCACTTAACAGTCCCCAAGCTCTTGGTTGGGTCTGTAAGTTGAAAAGCAAGTTTCAGCTACATAATACTTACTGGACTAGAGATCCCTCCAGCTGACCAACCACTTAACCTGTCTATTGGATAGTCAGTAAAGAAAAAATACATGTAGTTCATCTGTGATCACAGCACGTGCTGTGTCTTGTCCAGCACAAACAAGGATGGGATAGGGATGCGTTAGGAAGTGTAGATGCTGCAGTCGGAGTGATGAGGAAAGGAAGCTGTATTCTACTTGTGTGGCTTTGTTGCAGAATACTTTAAGACACCAAAATAATCCTGACTTTAAATTCAGATAAATGAACAGATAAACATGAGGTTTTGCTTAGAAAAGCACTTAAGCAAAGTCCCTGTTCAAGGAAGAACACTAGTGCATATTAACTGCTTTCCCAAAACACCGCTAAAATAACTCGAAAACAACTGAAAGGTAAACCATGTTTTTTGAAAATAATAATCAAAAATATTTAACAATACTGTTGTGCAGAAAAATGCCTGGATGCCTTTCCTTTGTGGGAGCAAGAAAGTTTTATAAAGCAGTAAATATGCTGAGTATGAAGTAATTGTACTCAATCGACTTTAAATCATTGTGTGAAGAAGCAGAGAATTATATGCTGACTTGTCATTTATGTTTCTCTTTTGACTAGTGGAAGGAAGAGACACCTCACTATTTAACTTTCTTAGCATGCCTTGGAGCCTGCATTGCCCAAAGAAAACTCAGAACTACTTGAGGTTTTTCATGCATAATTAAAGCAGCAAGTAATGAATAATTAAGCAAAACAGAACTTAAACCAATAGCTCCTATTTCCAAATAATAGTCCACATATGCATTCACCCAGTGGGTATTCGTATGTTCTATTCCCTGAGAATAGAGGGGTTTTTAATGTTACACTATGCAGGGCAGTAGGAGAGTCATGAGACATCCTGAGTACGTGATTATGCAGACAGACAGTGGCCTGCTCCATTTCAATTCACCATTTCAACTGCACTCCAAAGCTATAGTGTTTCTCTGACTGAATATGTTCCTCGTTGTCTGGTCTGCATCTTCACCGTTTCATGTTCCTCCTGTGGGACTCCATGCTGGCAGCCCTGGGCTCACATTTCACCTGCAAGTCCCACAGCAGTGATCTCCCCTGAATCACATTCCAGCCATGGGACCCTAGGCAGGCATTGTTCTGCATGTCTTTCCTGCCTTGGTGGAAAGTTTACACTAGGAAATGCTCCTCCTGCCGCTGCATCCCAGAAATCTCATTGTCTTCCTCCTCAGTTCTGCAGTCTGTGAGTGACTGGTCTGCACGACATCAAAGACCTCGTACCAGTGGACAGAGTTTGAGGCATGGGAGAATTTGCTCTGTGAGGGCACACGCCCTGTCACTATATTAAAGACCTGTCTAGTTTTGCTGTGTCTGTCTGTTGTTGGCAGCCTGTGACTAGCTGACATTTTCAGGCAGACTGAGACTGCAAATCTGGCAGGATTCTTTTGTCTAATACATTTTATTTTATTGAAGTCATGGCCAGGCATATGCTAGGTGACGTTTCCTAATCTGATGGTAAAGTCTTGCCAGCTTCTGAAAGGGATTGCCTTTCATTTAATTCTTGTTTCCAGATAAATTGCAGCAAATTTATTGTTCCTAGTACGGGTGCCTCCTCAGACGTACTTGTAGCCCAGTGTGAATGGTGTGTAGGAAAAGCAACTTCTTACCACTCTGAGAGCTGTGGAACTAAGGAGTTCATGGGAGGATTTCAGTATCTGTTCCAGGAATACGCATGATCATCACCATGAATTAATGGGACATAGCATTATAATAACAATGCAGATGATGTAAGTTGTTAAGAGCCCCATCCACCTGTCAGAAAAGTGTCTAATTGTCAGAACCAGGACAGTTTTTCAGGACTAATCCTTCTGGCTGATGACAGTACAGTTTCAGCATGCTCATTGGAGTGACAGGGGAATTCCTTATTAGCTCATTCTGAGTTGCTTCCCACAGTAGCATCTGACTTTCACCATAATAAAAGTCAGCTTTCCTTTTTCCCTAATACTCAAATCTCTACAGATGCAGTTGTCCTTTGTAACTTAAAAGTCAAGAAAGCTTGTGTTTTCATAATGACATGATGAAGCCCTTTGAACCGTCTTCCAGACTGCTTATATTAAGAGTTTATAAATCTAAAGGTACAGCTATTTCTAACTGCTGTTGAGATAGAATATTGGGATATTGGGTGAGATGTCCCTGCCCATGGCAGGGGGTTGGAACTGGATGATCTTAAGGTCCTTTCCAACTCTAACTATTCTAGGATTCTATGATTCTATAAAACAGTCACAAAACAACGTCCATTGGATATTGCCAGATCTCAAGCAATGTTAAAGATGAAGTTTTCATAGATGATAATAAATGAGAAATTTATGGCATTTGTTTACTGGACAGCTACAACTGTATTGATAGTTTTACCCTGTACTGTTATGGGAACAGACCAGAATGATGCTGTTGGTGCTGGTTAATGAAAAATTTGATAAGAAGTATCAATTCCTTGGTAACTGGCTGGGGACAGTCTGTAAAAGTCCATATTGAATGTGATGGGAATACACTAAGAGGGATTACGAACAAAAAGAAGAGTTTGAGGTGTGAACTCTCCATTTTCAGTCATTTCTGAGCATTTAAATGATCCATTTTAAAAGAGTTATTCATTATTATGCAATGAATAGTCAGGCCAGTCTGTTAAATAATCTGAATGGATATACATATTTATGTCAGTGAATGTCAGAAATTAAGTGTTTACAGTTGGAAAGAAAACCACAAGGCAAAAATGCTGTATCTCTGTTCTCACACTGTTCAACCAACATTCTGCTGAATGCTCTCCAGGCCTGCCAAAATTCAAAGTTTCGAGGGCTGGGTTTGTGCAGCAGGGTTATCACCCACGTATTTCCATCTGCTGATCACCTCTATACATTTAAACTACTTTTTGCTGATGCTTCTTCACACATACACCTGATTACTGCACAGTGATCATTGGTGAGAAATGGCTTTAGAACAGCCTTGATTTATATCCTGAAGATTTTTTAAATATTTATAAATTTTCTTTAACAAATATGTTCATTTTTTCTGGCAGATATTGATGTTCAGTCCTGTCTTTAATGCAGGACAAGGCAGCCTCACTGCATTCACTTTTTTTTCTCGTTCACCAGTATTACCCATTGAGCTAGTCAGAATGTGTGCCTCTTAGTTCTGCAATATGAGGAAAATAAAATGAAATTCTAATTTGAAGGAGGTTGATCAATACTGTGCTTTTACCATACCATACCTACCAGTGGTCTTTCAGCCCTTATAATAGATTCCTTCACTGCATGACACCCTATTATTTATAACCATTGGCAATTTGTGTGACATGCATTTTCAGCAAGTTTCTGATTTAATTTACGGTAGCTAAAGTACCACATCCAAATGCTGCAGCAGTTGTATATTTAATAATAATAGGGGTTTGGTTGTTTTGTTTTTTGTTTTTTTTTTTTCAATTTGTAAAAAGGACATTTGTGGATAAAATGGAAAATAATCATTATGAAATTGGTAGGCAAAAAGCACTGGTATAAGAAATATACCTTTATTTTCGTTGCTCCGGTTGTAGTAGCTGTGAAGGGCTCTGAGCCATTCTTAAGACCCCTAAAAATAAGATGTTTATTCATCAACTTTGGTGATTTTAAACAAGCATTTCAAATAAGCTTATTGCTGCTATCTGTGCATCACTCAGCACACTTCTGTTGTCTCCTCTACTCTTGCTCATTTCCTTTGCCTTCATCCACAGTATTTGGATAACTAGTTGCAATTTGGCCGCTGAACTTAATGGCAAGCCCTCTAAATTGCTGCAGTGTTAATTCAGTCCCATTCTTCATTAAATTCATCTACAATTGGAGGAATTTTCTCTGTGCTATACAGTCGGAATATAAATATTTTTTAGAATTACCTTTTCCATATAATTTTAAATAATACATGAAGCAGCTTCTAAATCATGTGCCTGATCTGTAATTGTATTGAAGTGTTTAGAGATTAATGTACGTTATCTAAGTGACTTATAAATTCTAGCTTCTTATGCATTGCAAACAGCTGATGTATGATCCCACGAGTTTCTGACAAGTTGCTCAGACAGTTTCCAATAATCTATTTTGCAGTTTAGACATAAGTGGTCATTTTATTCTATTAACTCAAATCTGTCTATAAAGCAGGTTGTCTGATTCCTATGGCTGGTTCATATATACATACTATTAAACCATAAGCTCAATTTTTCAAAACTATGTTGTTCTCCTAAAATTATCTAACAATTCTTTTTATCCTGTAACTGAAGATCAATGAGGACTGAAAAATAGGTTTTTTTACAGGATAGGGTAATGGAGTAATGGGATTCAGGGAATTCAGCCTATAGTTCAAGGATGATGGGCTACGGTCTATCAGGAAGAGAAAAGATAGGAGCCTGCTGTCTTTCCTCAACTCATACATTTTTCTGTCAAGCTAGAAATGGTCATTTACTAATTCAGCATGAGGTGAATTTTTCATATCTCACTGCCATATATTCTTAGATACGATTTATTCTCATATAGGGAAAATATTTTAACTGGTATTTATTATCCCTCTATTCCAGTTCACAGAAAGCACTGGTTTCAGTTTATGCAACCCAGACTAGAATATGAAATATTTGGAGGGAGTAAATAGAGCAAGTCACATTTTTCTAAAGTGGTGTTAAATACTATTTATCTTTAAAAATGATTGCTTTTATTGGCAAGTTGATTTTGTATGGTCAAAGAAGCAAGTTGACAGCAAGTCTGTATGTTTTTAGAGACCATGTGTGACTATGGAGCTGTGTTTACATAGTTCTCTGTTATATGTTATTTTAGTGCTGGGAGAAGAACATAGTTTTATCTGCGTTTATCTCCTTGACCTTTTCTTGCAACAATCTGGTTCATTGGTTCCAATTTCAGTGGTAACTTTTGTTACATGCAACATGCTGTAAGACTAAAAAGGTGATGAAACTCAGATGAACAAAAGGATGTTTGCAAGATCATTGAAGTGAAATTTCACTGTGAATAGTTCTTCATTTTGCAACCCACAGGAGCTGAGGCAAAAGGAAATAGGTTGTCCTCCAATACCTGCACCCTCTGCCCACAGAGCCACCTGCACCAAACACACTGCTAAGGCATTAGCATGATACTGAAATGTTTCTACATTGCATTTCAACATGTGTATTGGTGCAGTTCTGTGCATGTCCACAGACCTATTGCAGGTTATCTTTATCTGCTTTCCAAGCAGAAAAGTCGTTGATCTGTGACACTACTGAGTCACAAAGGTGGCCTGACATTTCTGTGGAAGTACCCAAGGTGTCAGCCACAATACTGGGTGGTGAACAATTCCAGAAGGCCAGGCTACTGCATGAAAAATCAGTCTGGATCCTGGTTTTCCATATTCATGTATACAGTAACTTTCTGGATCAACTAAATCTTTACAGTCTCATAAACATAGTAAATGTGAGCTCTTTTAAGCAGCAGTGTGATTTTCTTTTTCCTATTTTAAGAGGGTATTTTGTAAGATGCTAAAAATGTGGCTTTCTCATGGAGTTCCATGGAGAGTAAGACTAACATCTTTAAAAATAATTTGTGTGGGTGTAATATGTGTCAGTTTTTAGGAGCAAGTCACTATTCAGTCTATCAGTTGGTGAAGGATTCACGTTAATTAAAACCAGAATCTGGAATTTATTCTGTAATTAAATGTAATTTAAAGGATAAAAAATGCGTAATATTTTCTCTAAATAGTTTTATTCCTTACATCTGTATGTTATGAAAAGCTGTCATTAGATGTATAAGTAGTGTGAAAATAGCGCTTTGCCAGTGATTTGTTAAGTCTAACTTATACTAAATACATCCTGGTATGCTAGTGTATTAAATTATAATTTTACCTCCTTGAAATATTTTAATGATATTGTAATATTTTCAGGCTTACCAGATTGATACCTGAGCTGCATTTCTTTGTAACACTAAGATTACATTTTCATTGAAACTATCCAATCCAGCTCTTTCAAAGAATTGCATAGATGAAATGCACTCCTTTACTTACTCTCTGTATCTGTGTAAAATGTCTTCCCACCTTTCTGTGTGAGTTTTTTCAGTGTCAGGAAAACATTTTAAGTACCTGATACCTGTGGGGTATTGTGAATTAGGCAGCATACAATGGCATCTAAAAGCAGTAGAAAATAAAGACCTGACTCACAAGAAGGTGAGTACTTCTTACACGGTTACCAATACGCACTTTAGGTGTTCACCAAGTGAGAGAGTGCATACAGGGAGTAAGAAAAGAAAGTGTGTGCAAGTTTTGTGCAGGACTGGCAGGTTTTCCAGGGAACTCGGCTCTCATTAAGCATCTTGGTGAAAGGAAAGCTCTAAGAGCTGCAGTACACTGAGCACCTTTGAAAATCCTGCCCCATCACAGAGATGCTTAATGGAAACTGGCGTGTTTTACAAACCAGGCCGTTAGTCCTTTCTCGAGCAATAAAACTCACTGGAAGTGTAACATTTCTCTTAGAAGGATGTGGGGTCACATTATCTCCCACTGATAGAAGTGTAGAGCAACTGCAAAAGTAAATGATTTAAGCACAGCCTGCTCTACTGGTACTTCTAATGTCTTGATATAAGATGAAACATCTGAAAGTATGAGCTTTACCCTCTTAGCCTTATTGCTGGGTGGCCGGTGTTTTGACCAGGTTCTTCAGTTCATAAAGCATTAAAAAAAATCTGCTTATAGATTTGAGGGGGTTTTGCTTTTTTGTTCTTTTTCTACTTAGAAATCCCTGCTTGTCTACTCAGTTTGTTTAGATGCCTTTCCAATAATTAAAGATAAAAAGATTTAATAAGGGTAAATGTTATTGCAGTATACTGTTTGGATTTTAAAGCATGAAAAGGTTCCATTATTCTGAGTTAAAGCAATATGAGATAGTCACTGTAAGAACTGCAGTTTTGCAACAGGAAACAAGGCTATCACAGATTTGTTGGCAGTAATACAAATGCTCCAGATTTTAATGAAAGAGATTGTTTAACTTTTGGTGACTTCCACAGCCATTTGTATGCAAAGTAACATATTCATTTCTTTAAGAAATTATTTTTATCTAGCAATAGAACATTGAATACTAAATTCCAACACACACATTGTACAGAAATTTTCATTTAAAAAAACAGGAGGTTCCAAATTAAATTGCTGGAGAGTTTTATAACGAAACCTTTATTCATAATCATGTTTTTCTCTGCAGTTTAATGGCCTACACATTTTTGGTCGTGTCTCCATGATAACAGGCCAGTGTTATCCCACATCATCTTCTTCTGTATGCACATTACAAACATTAACCCGGTGATCCTTGAAGGCAGGTAGATAGAATTCCTCACATTTCAGAAAGTAAGGAACAAGTCTATGAGTGTAAGACCATGTAGAGCATAAGCATCCATTGGGTTACAGATACCCTAGGTTTTGGACTTGGGAGAATTCAGAATGACACTCCCAGAAAAGAATAGGAGAAAAATGTTTGCTATTTGTCGAATAATTTAATTTATTTACTTTGAAAATTCATTAGTTCTTTTTACCAGGATAAATGTTTATGAGCAATCCTGTACCTGCTTCTGCTTTGCTTCATTTTTTCTTGAAGCAAATTTCCTGTATGTGGACTTTGGTTCCAGAGTGCAGCAAGCTGCTTTTAGCTACTTCATGGAATGACAAATTGGGAAGGTAAATAAATGAGGGTAGCAGAGTAGGGGTTGATAATCCTGTAAATTCAAAGAGCAACAATGAGCTCAATAAAAGAGAAAATAGCCCTCGAATTGTCTTTGGCTGTTTCACAGCTAAAATGTGGAAAAAGGTTCAGGTTTTGGATGAGACAGGACTTTTCCTGGATGGAAAACTGTGTTTGAGAAAAGGGTGGTTAGAAAAAGAAACTAACAAAAACATTCCCCCAAAAAGAAGTCTTTCTTAATTTTTTTCTTAGTTTCCATAGGACAAGAGTGGTTTGTTGTTTCTTATTCCATAATATCGTGTGGAATAATACACAGGTTTCCGTTTCTCTCCTTCCCTCTATTTTTCCGATATGGGTCAGTGAGTGAGTTTATGCCATCATTGTACACAGCCATGTGTGCACAGACAGGCTTGTGTGGATGGCTCTCTGCAGTCCTTATTTCTGGGGGAAAAAATAAATATTATTTTTGTAAAAATGTTAGCAAATGCTAATAGTATAAAATATGTATTTATTTATTTAACTTTTTAAAGGAATATAAAAGAATTCCTATTGAAGTTAAGAGCTAAATGTGAGATTCTGGACCAAATAGTTCAGATTATTCACCTGCAAGGAAGTTCAGAAACATAGCTGACATTTATTTTCACAATGGTAACTGTAATGAAATGTGTTCTTCTGTTTATTATTTTTTCTTAACCTTTTGCTATTAAATTCTAACATTGAAATAATACATAGTGTCATATACACGAGCAACAGTCAGTCCAGGGACTGCCATTTGGATACTAGTGCATGCTTTTTTAGGGGGATGCACTCACCTTTACTTGCTTTGCAATATTTCCTGAGAACATAACATCAATAGTCCACTTCTGCCCACCAAGGTGAGGATTACTGCTGCAATAAAAAGTTATGCTGAGCATTAAGGTGGGAAAAGAACTGTTTGAAACATTAGATTTTTTCTGTCAGGCAGCTAGGATTTAACTGGAGCACACAGTTATAAAACAGGTTTTCATTGATCTGAGTGTTGGAATTCTTAACTGTAGTTTACTTTCCCTTTGATTTTGAAATCCATAAGTGCCAGTCATAGCTTTAAGAACGAAAATCATTGGCATGGGAGTCTAAATTAAAATTGATGAATTGAGACTGCTAGTGACCGCTACCTCAGCTGAACACAAATGCCACAACTGTAGCTCTTGCTGCATGATTCACTTTAAGTGTGACAAATTAGGCAGGAAGTTGATTACTAACTTAGAATAAAGATGATGATGCTGATTGGAAAAGACATCATAAACCAACTTTCTTATTTGCAGCAATCCCATCTGATATATCAACAAATACAGAAGCACTAACAAAAGTAAGTCTGATTGAAAAAGTGGGCATTTGTTATGGGTGTGTATGTCTGTGGCAATAGCTATGTGTATGTGAAGGTGACTTTCCTTTGAGAGTGTGTTTGGCAGCTTAAAAATATAAGAGCAAATTCAAAGATGCATGAGACAGTTTTGTACCCGGGCTGTAGGTTGTTGGGGGTTAGGTACATATATCTCTATCACCATTGTCTTGATATTATAGTTGCTGTCAACTGTCTTAGTGGCAGCAAGTGTCAGGATGACCTTAAAGACCAAGCGGAGCTGTGAATCTTACATCTCTTTAACTAGTCTCTCATTTATTTCACTTTATGTACACTGTGCACAGATTCAAAAGGAGGCACAACAGCACTCAGGAATTGACTGGACAACAGTTTCCCTATTTTAAAGTTTCAGATTTAATGCTAGTTTCAGTATCAGTGAGACTGTTTCACAACTGATCAGTTGCTTGTTCTTTATAGCAACACATCAGTTACTCATTAGTAGTGTGAAAAGGCCCTTAGGAGTATATAAATTGGTGAAATATTTCTCCATTTGCCTCAGGTGAAGAAAAGTATTTTTAAACACCTACAAAAGCTGAAGTCTGTGCAAATGAGTCTTTACCTCCTAAAACAAAGACATAAATATCTGAAGTTGAAGATTTAATGAGTTAATACAGAGCTCTCAATGCAAGTATGAAAGTATAAATAAGAGTACTAAGCTGAGCTCTTTTTCCCTTGTGGTTACCAAGCAGCTTGCTTGGCACTCCCTCCTCTACCCTCGCACTCCCCTCCTGGTCTCATGCTTGATTTCTTTTCCCACTGCAAAGTCGGTGGTATCATCTGTGGGTATTGTTCTGCCTTGCAGTGACTGGTACTACATACATACATCATCAGTTGTCATGGGAAGATTGCTCTATGTTACTTAATCCTGGAGGGCATAGACTTAAAAATTGCTTTAGCCCTTCAAATCAGTGACATGAACACACATTGTACTTTCAGTATTCTCTGCAGTCTTAAGTGTTGTACCAGTTTGCTAATCAGGAAGTGAGATAGTTGCTGTATACACACAGGCTGTCGCTGTGCAAGGCCTGTTTATTCCGGAGAGAACTGTACAGGTTTAATAAAGGTTTGTTACTGTGCTACATCATTCTGCCTATATAGTTAGCAGTTCTTCCAATATTGCTCCCATACACATTTTCACAACTTTAAGACTCAACCATAAACCCTTATTCAAGTTACAGTGTTTGTTCTGGTGCCTGAGACCAAGTGTTAAATTTAGTAAACTCTTAAAATAATTGCATTAGTCTGGTATCATGCCCAGAAAGAAGGTCTTATTACTTTAGAAACCTTTTCTTGTCCAACTCGAACTTGCCTTGCAGCAGAAAAGTTGTTGCAAAACACTAGATAATAAAGACAGAACAATTGCTGCATGAGAACTGAATGCTTAAAAGAAAGTGAGTACTAAAAGGAAAACCACCAAAGCTGCATAGAAAGCTGTGACTTCTGACTTCATTTTGGAAGGACAGCTTTCTACTCTGTTCAGACACTGGTTTCTTGTAATACCTGTATACAAATTGTAGGTACTGTATGCACCCTAATGTTAGGGATCCTGAGACCTTGAAAGACAGTTTGCAGTCCTCGTGCAGTTCGCTGAAGCTTATGTAGCTGCACATGAGCTCACTGGAGAGGCATTCAAATATTATGTATATTTGCAGTTTCTTTCCTCTGGCAACTATTCGAAATTTTCAGTGTTGAATCTGAAGACAAACCGTCTGCTTTATCACTGCTTTATTACAGCTGCGTGGTTCTGAGTTACAGCTGGGCTTAAACCATGACACAAACACAGAAGAGATTCCTTGAATTCTTCTTTCCAAGAAGAAGACCTCACCATAAGCAGGGCAGCAGCAAATGCCACTTGGTGCATTGATAAGGAGTGGTGAGGAAATGCTGTATGCTCTCTGCGCTTCTGCAGAGTTCATGCACAGGGAACCCAAACCCCTTTCTTTCACCTTTGGGATCGCCACAGTCAAATGACTGCGTGGTATAAAAGCCTTTATTGGTACGGCCTGAACATACAGATCTATTTACAGGGACACCTCCAGCGGTGCCCAGCGTGTGGCCACCATGGGCAGGGACATCCCCCTGGGTATCCTGGGCACAGGCACTGCCTCAGGGCCAGCAGCCCAAAGGCCTTTGTCCAAGGGCTGCTGGGAGCAGGGGCAGCAGCAGCAGGGCCGCATCACCCCTGTGTCCTAGCGCCAGCCCCCGGCAACGCAGCATCACAATGCTCTGGGGCAGGGTAAGTCCAGCGCCCTCCCCTGTCCCACTGCCAGAGAGCCCGGTGCTGCCACCAGCACAGAGCTGGCAGCCTGAGGGCATCCGAGAGGAAGCCCTGGAGGCAGCGGGGGAATTCCTGGCAGGGGCAGGGGGTTGATGGGGGGAACACTTTGAGCTGCAGGAAGCTGCAGGAGGTTCTGTGCTGCCGTTCTAGCTCCTGGAGGGGCCACGCTCAATGCTCATCAGATGGACGGAGGGATGCATGGATGGATGGATGGATGGATGGATGGCAGGAAAGCCTGCTTCAGTCATCAGGGAGCTCGCCATCTTCATCTTATGAGCACTGGGGAACTGGGGGGCTGCTGAGTGAGGAGCACAAAGCTGCAGGAGGTTCTTTGCTGACGTTCCAGCTCCTGGAGGGACCACACTCAAAGCTCACTGAACAGATGGATGGATGCAGGGATGGATGCATGGATATCCTGCTTCAGTCGTCAGGGAGCTCATTGTCCTCATCTCCTGGGCACTAGGGAATTAGATTAGGGGGCTGCTGAGGGAGGAACACAAAGCTATAGGAAGCTGCAGCAGGTTCTCTGCTGCCATTCCAGCTCCTGGAGGGTGCATGACCAAAGCTCATCGGATGAATGGATGGATGGAAATCCTGCTTCAGTTGCTGGGGAGCTCACTGTCCTCATCTCGTGGGCACCAGGAAACTGGGGGGGGGTGACGGGGGACAAAGAGAGGAAACCCTTGACTGCAGGAAGTTGCAGCAGGTTCTCGGCTGCCATTCCAG
>JAVKLG010000010.1:0-27114 GCA_034783915.1 Agapornis pullarius | reverse complement strand
CATAAATGTGGTTGAATACACATAAATAAAATCATGTATTTTTATAAAATGTAATAAGAGTGTAATTACTTCATTCTACCAGATTTAGAAAGGCAGTCATATTTTCCTCACCAAAAATCTAAGAAAAAATACCATTTTAATGATTTATTCAATACCAATATTTAAGCTTCATAAATAATTTAATAATAGGTATTTTATGATAAAATTAAATAATATATAAAATTAGTATTATAATTTTATTTCTATCTATTTTTTTCTTAAGAATATACCTGAAATTACTTGATTTTTGCTTATCTAAAATGGTAATTCTATAGGCGGTAAGAGACTTTTGATGAATATGGAGTTTTGGCCATCACTCGCTTATAGTCGCCCGTAAAAAGAGAACTAAACATGATCATACATGGCTTTTATGTTGTTGTCCTGGATTCCTCAGGGTCTGTACATTGTTGTTTTGTCTTTGATTGAGCCCTTCTAGATTCCTCAGGATCTGTATGTTGTTGACCCTCAATTGAACTTCCTCAATCCTCCTGGATTCCGAATGTTGTTTTGCAGGCCATCAGCCAAACCCAATAACCTTAGGGCTCGTACGGGAGAACCCATAACAGAAAGAGAGAAATTAATAGATAATATTATTATATTAGCCAACTAGATATAATAGAAAATAAGATTAGGTTCTTAGATGGACAAGGCTGGACTAAGAATATGATTATCAAATATCTACAGAGAAACAGAAGTCCTCCTTCCTTCTCTTAAAGCTTACTTGCTGTTCTTGAGGCTATATCTGTGGATGACTAAACCAACTCTCCCATCATATATTATACTACCATGTAAGGCTCTTATAGAAGGTTAGTTTTTATATATAGATCTTCCTGAATCACGAGCAACTACAACTACCCTAAGTGGTTATACATCAGATAAAATAGTATTAGATTACGTTTATTATTTTAACTGCTACTCTAAATCACCACCCAATATGCCTCAAATTATCTCATCAAATTGAAAATGCAATCCAAAATGCCACCAACATATATCAGATTCAGAACCCTAAAATATACTAAACCCTACTATAGCATGTATGGCTTCCATGCCTATCTAAGAGTAATAATTTATATTCTCTAGTAGCTTTTTCAAATTATTATTATTATTATTCTTGCTAATGTAAATAATATAATTTCTCAGTAGTTTCTATTATAAATATTAATACTTAACTATAATAAAGATGATATAGGCAGGTAAAGCCTACCCTATTATATTTACATTAATAATAACAGTCATATCTACTCTTTATTTCTAGACTGGAGAGCTTTAATAAAACTTAATTTTATTTTAAATTTATAGACAACTTCTGAAGTAATACCTATTTAAAACAGTCTCATATTATAGATATCTTTTTATACAATCCTATGCTTTTCAATTATACTAAATTGTATTTTGGTTCATCAATTCTAGGTGGTGTTGAATAAAATAATTAATCCAATAATACTCTATCAGAATAACTAGTTGAGAGGATAAGTTTAAAGGAATGATAGACAGGCAGTCAGAAGAAGAGTTAGATAATAATAAATAATAATTATAAAGAAAAGATATATTCATATCTAGAATCCATCCTGAAAAAGTAGGTTCCTCTATATTCAATAAGTTCTAGCAATTAGCATACTTTCTTTCCAGCCTATAAGATTATTCCGCCTATATGCTGTTAGAGAGTAGTTCACAGAATATCAAAAGCTAAAGATACTAATTAGAGGGTTCCATTTCAATAGGCATTCAATACTAGTTTAATTCAGCTTTCCTTGGATTCAACCTCCATAGTATAAAGTGGTAAATAGACATACCAGGGGGTGTTGAGAATACTACATTGCTGTGGATGATAATCTATAGAATCTATGGCTGCTTAGTAGTAGTGGCTTCCTGGTGGCCAATTACATTAGTCAAATATATAAGGAATAATTCTAATTAAAATAAACTATTAAATATAATTCTTTATATAAGAAGTCTCATGAAACAATTAGAAGTGGTTTATAAGTACATAATTAATAATTTATTAAAGATTTATTATTATATTTGTTACAATTTCATATATCAACTATTATTTTATTTCTTTCTAAAGAAGTATTGGATTCGAGTATATAAATATTAGTATTGGTGAGTAGTTTAATTATTTTCTAGTACTTCAGATAATAAATAATAAGATATTATAATCTCTATAATCTTATCTATCTCATAATAAATACACTCACTAATAATCCTTTTAACTATAGACTACTCTTCATCAATAAGAGCAGCCCAGTAAGTAGTTACAAGAGGCCATATTATTAGATCTAAAATAGGTTATATATTCAAATTTTAAAAAGGCAGTTTATTACCTTTCCAGGCGACCAGTTTCGCCTCCAGGGAATAAAGCAGAAGCCTTGGGTTATCTTTGCTCCTTAACTCCTGGGGATCTTGCCTCCTTCCTCAAGACCACCTAGTTCTATGGGAGTATCTGCCCATGGTAGCCATGAGGGCAGTGATCCCACCTTGCAATCCTTACCTCTCCTTTATCTTTTGTGTCTTTTGTTTCTTTGCATTTCTCTCTGCCTCAGCCTTGGGGAGCCCCCTAGCAGCAGCTCCTCCAGGATGGGCTGGACTTGGGTAGAACATTGCCCTGGACACACTTCCTGCCAGCAGCCATATAGATGTAGGAATGATGAGCAGTGGATAGGTCTTGTGGTTGCACATGATTTGCCTTCTTGGCACCAACTGATCTACATGTAACTAGCTTGTAGTAGCTTAGCTAGGCACACCTCATACCCTTCAGGAGGTCTGGGATTGTCAAGCCCTGCTTGGCTGTCCCCCAGTATTAAACAATACAACAACAAAAACTCCAAACCTGTGGTATAAAAACCTAACTTACTACCTTGGTATTCTATTACTTACTTGATCTAACTCTACCTTAAAAATCTGCAGAACCTTAACAGTTAACCCTGATAATAATTAACAGCTAAAAAAAGCTGTCTGGATATTTATTGCCCAATAGTTAACTAGTTATATATAGAAATAATAATAATAAATAATATTATCTAGAAATTATATATGATAAATAATTTTTCTTGTACAGTATAGTCAACTACTAGATGCCAAGTTAGATACACATAACCTATAGTATAGCCTATACTCCTAGAGAGATCTGGGATTATCAAGCTGCTGCTTAATAGGTAAACAATATAATAACAACAATAATAACTATGTACTACTACTACTACTTTTTATCCCTGTATATAACTGCTAGAAACATAAGAATATTATAATAATATATGTTCTATAGAACCCTGAAGTATATATCAGTGTAATAATATAGTTGTCTAAAAATATAGAAACTCTAGTATAATAATGTATTATTTTGTTTGATATTCTTTCCAGAATATCTATAATCTAGATATAGGAAGAAGTCTACATTTTTTTTCTATTATTAATATAAATAAATCATCTAAGAAGCTGGCAATTTACTTAACTCTTAGTCTTACTATTACAAAATCCAATAATAAGATTTAAATAATAAATATTTACAATCTCTTGAATATAAGCCCTTTTATCTATATTATCTATTAAAAAATAATTGAAATACCTGAAGGCAGTAGCAGAGGACACAGGAGAAATTAAGGTGATAAACACATGTAGAATTGATGATGGATGAAGTGGGTACTTGAAAGGGGTAGTAGTAGAGGGGTGGTTAGAAGGTTGAGACTTGAGAGGGTGAAGTTTAGATGGAAGAGGTCTAGCCTAGTAGCCGCAGAAGTCACATGCCAAGTCACATGACTTCACTCCTCTATCTTTATTATCTAATTTAAACAGACTCCAATCAATAAAGTTGATCTAATCAACCTAAGATCTTCCATTTATAGATAAATAGAGAAAATTATAGTAGCTTGGTTTTCAGTATATTCTAGATATGTTTAATAGGATTGAGATCAAATGGATAAGAGGGCTAATTAACTACATAAATATCATGACTTTCAAACCACTCCTGTGTTGCTATAGTTCTATGATTTCAAGCATTATCATACTATAATATTAAGCTAGGTTTACAGTACTCAATCACATCCTCATCTAGTATTTTTATATAAAAATTAGCTGTAATTGTAAATCCACACTGGTTTAAAATATAACCATACTTTATAACCAGTTAACCACCAACTTTGACCAGACACCAAGCCAGATAGAACCCCATGTTACCTGAAATATATGTCTTCCATGAAAGGTCAGATTCACAAGATCCTCTCTAAACTAAAGCCTTTATTTTAGTATTATAATATTTCTAACCCTATATTAATACCATGATCCTGCAAATTGGTATTGTTTTTGGACAGCTTCTTTAATAAGAGGTATTCTCTTCTTACAGATTCACTTAATAGTTGAGACTAATGACTTATAGATCCCTATATACCCAGTAAGGGCTCTCTAACTTAGTATGGGGAAGCAGTGGGGTTAATTAATAAATATATTACTCAGTTAATTAACTGGACTTTCTGGGTCTTTCTTTTCAGGATCTAAATTTAGTAATTTAGTGGCATTAAACTTGATAGCAAGATTAGTGATTTCTAGATAGGAAAGTTATATAAAACTTTAAATATAATTTAGGTGAAAGCTCTGGGTTTAGTCTTCTACTTCTATAAATTAATATCTTTTTCTAATAATAAGACAATAAGACAAAAGTGGTCAAAGAGGGGGCTAAATCCTTAGTGTCAGTTACTGTAGTGAGCTCTAGAATATTATATAAATTAATTGGAAAATAAATATAGGTGATTATTAAAATGATAAAGAATATTTTTTAATATAATTATTTATCTAATATAGTTGAGATCAATATAATATAAAAACTCAACTAATACATATTACTAACAACTAGACTTTTAAATAATTATATTAACTAAATATCATAAGTCCAACTAGGATAATAAGATCTTATAGAATAAAATTGGAAATGCTTGTTAATTAGATGTATCTTTATCTAAATGAAGAAAAGTTATAGATAACCTACTATTTAAATAAGTGTAAGATCTCTTAAAATAGATAATGAATATATTTTCTAATTACTTTTAACTAACTAATTAATAATCATTCTACTGCACAAAATGTTCAATTGGATATAAAAACTTTTATTAGAAATATAGTTAAAAATAGGCAAAGTTAAATATAGTACTATAAAAAAGCTTTAATGTTAGATAAAACAGATGAACTTTAATAATAATTATGTAATATAATAAATACCCTATCTTAAGACCAAGTAGTTAGTTTAAGATTATATTATAATTTTTCTTATAAAAATTTTCCATATAAGGTATAAAACAAATGAATACATAAATTAAAGGATAGATATAAATTCTGTTATTTTAACAAATACTAATAACTTTTTTTAGATATTAGTTTAGTATATATAGCTTTATATAGTTTTATAAATATAAAATATTATTAATTTTTTACTATATAATAATAATTGCTATATAGTACAGCCAGCCTGTATATGACATAGGCTGGTGAACTGACAGTAATATTAATTTTTTTTAATTTAATAATATAGTATATATTCTTTATAGATTATGATATAATAAGGCTAATAAAAATTTATCTTATAAAATCAGACTGATGTTTCTTCTGATATATATTCTTGTATATATTTATAAAAAAAACTAAATTCTTATCTAGATTTATTAGCTGTTATATCTCTATTTTTAAAGATTATTTATTGGTATATAAGATTATTTTAATATTAAATCTAATGTCGACTCTACAGATTAATTCTCTATTTATTAAAAATATTTTAGGTTTTAATAAATTCTCGTGACGATATATCACTAGCCCTATTAATATATATTATTATAAAAATATAGCTACAATAAAATACTCTAAAAATTAATTATCATTGAATGGTCAATATATATATATATATATCATACATAGCTTAATATAACTTCAAATCTTCTAGACTGGTTTTTTTATTTTTCTTTCTTCTTTTTTTATATAATTTATTAAAAAGCATACTCTAATAAACTGGGAAAAAATTCTTAATTTCTATCATCTATAATTATAAAAATTGGATTCTAATATATAGATAGGATTTACAAATGAAATATTCATCTCTTTAAAGAAACTAGGAGTATAAAGTTATAATTTATATTCTTTTCAAAATATAATCGTATTTTTAATAAGAAGTAAGGCCATGCTTTATGTGGCCAAGGAGATCATCTCCTTACTAGTTCGCCAGTTGAGAGATAAATAAGAGCAAAGAGGGTCCATGGATAATAATATATTTTAAAAAAAGGATTATGTTATTATCTCATGATGAGGCTCTATACATAATATATAATATAGATAATATAGATTAGAGTTATTATATGAGTCATGACTGAAAAAGCTCATATATATATATATATTAGGTTATAACTAAGGACAGGCCCAGTAGCCAGGGCCTAGGTAAGTTAGAATAATATATATATTAGACTTAGAGTAAGTAGTAAGTCTATATATAGGCCATGCTACCATAGATATAGCCTGGTTGCCAGTTAAGAGCCTAAGAATAAGCCCATATATTAGGGTAAGTTAAGGTATAAGGAGTTGGAAACCTATAATAACTCTATAATCTATATATAAGGCCATTATACTCAATGAGTGTCACGGCCTGGTCACGTGACGAGTCGACAAGGATATATGCCACATCAACACCAGCGGTGTTCCTCTTCTTCCTTTTTCTCCTCATGTTGATTATTCTCGTTGTTAGCTACCTAGACTGTATATGAGAATAACACTTGTTGTTGTTTCAACTACAGCTCTGGCAGAGCTGTGACAATGAGTAAGACAGTTAAAAGTAGACATATTGATAGGCTATAGAAGGTATGTATGTAATAGCCTATTCACAGGCTATAATTTTGGGGGGGGGCAGTCTAAAGCAAGCCCATACACAGCTTAGAGTTAGGGGTGGGCCAGCTAAGAGCCTAAGAGGTAGCTATTGGCAGGCAGTAAAGCAGTAAGGGTAAGAAAGATAAGACAGCAAGGCAACAGGATAAGGCAGAAAGGCAGAAACCCTAATGTATATATATATATATATAATATGATGATGATACTGGTGGAAAGACAACTATCATTTTATAATATACATTAACCTTTCTTATAATAATTAATAAAAAATAATCTACTTATAATACTAATTATAAATCTGGCTACACATCTCCACATAATGCAGGCATGTGAACTCAACTTTTTCAATCCACTTCACACCACTAAAATAGGATCTTCTAAGACTGAAATTAGTCAAAATAGAAGATTAATCTTGGAGTTTTCTGAATTATATTCCATAATTTTATACTAATCTATTCATCCAGAAATCACTAACTTGCCACAGCCTCATCAGCCAGGTGACCATTCATATGAGTATGTGAGCCTACACCTCACCACACGTGACACAATGCTCTGTCTTCTCCTTTCTTTCCTCATGTTGGTTATTCTTTTCATTAGCTACTCATACTGTATTAAGAATAATGCTAGTTGTTGTTTTCAACTACAGCTCTGGTTGAGCTGTGACATAACTTGCATCTGAGTTCAACATTACTTATATATTAATAAACCAAAAATCAATAGCTAGCCACTAAATCCACTATTCTAGGCTTAAAAAAAGACTCAGAAAGGCTATCTAGCTAATTAACTATATAATATATTTATTAATTAACCCACTACTTCCCTACACTGAGCTAGAGAGCCCTTGGCCCCTTGCTGCAGGAGTACCTAGAATTTGATTAATCTTAACTATTAAGTGAATCACTGGATTATTAGGGGATAGTGGATACTATATATAAAAAAAGAAATCTAAGAAAAGAATATCTCTTACTAAAGATTCTATTTAAAGAGGCCTCTTATAGGGTTCAATTTATCTTTTAATATAATCTTTTATAGAAAATCTATATCTAAGATCGTATAGGATTCTTTCTTAGTAGCTGGTTAAAGTTGGTAATTATAGAGCAGGATTATTCTTTAAATTAAAGTGGATATATAGCTCATCTTTATATAAAAGAAAGGCATAGTTAAGCACTATAAATCTGGCCTAATATTCTAATAAGGTAATACCTGAATATATATAGCTGTAGTAACACAAGAGTAATTTAAAAGTTATAATATTTATATAGTTAATGAGCCCTCTTATTCACTTAATCTTATTAATATCTGGAACATTAAAAATTAAATTACTATAACTTCATTTCTTTTTATAGATGGAAGATCTCAATGTTGATTAGAGTAATTTTAAGTAGAAAGATTTTTTTAAGAAATAATTAGCTACTTAAATCTATATCATACTAGATGAATATAGTTTTTTAAAGCCTATAGTTAATATACAAAGTATAAATTAAATATTAAAACAAGCCTATTTTTAATAGATAAATTAATAGTCTATAATTTTTTAGATATAGATTATTCACCACTATTAACCAGTCTACACTCTATATAGGCCAACTACACCACAAGGCACATCCAGCTACATAGCTAATGTTTAACAACACCTTATATCCATGAAGCTATTTAACGCTATCTATACCAAACCGATACCAGGAGGTTATTAGTAGATGTTCGAATAGCAGGATTTTTATATGTCTCTAATTTTATATATTCAGCCGTTTCTATCTCTTTTTTAGCCTTTTTTTCTCATGCTCCTATAGTAGAACCTTCAACATATTTTTCTCCATTTCTTTCAATCTCTAATTACCAATCCACCTATTAGCATCTTTAATATTTAGTATACCAATTTTGCTAAGGCCAGGTAGCTATCTAGTAATAGGTTCTTAACTTGCCCCAGTCCTTTTTTACCTATAGATACTTATATAATTTATCTCTCTAAATAGCTGCTAACTCCACGTCTCCACCTGCATTTAACTACCTCTCAAAGTCTTTAAATCTAATTAGAGAAGTTCTTGAAGATCTTATCCATCTATGATTTATATTTATATATCTTAGTATTGATTTTTTGGATGGAATGTATCAGGTACTAGATAAATTTAAAAATGTTTATAATATAAAGAGCAGATTAGATTTGTTCTCATCCTAATCTTCTAGACCCTGTATATTTAGAATAGGACTAGAATACTCTTATAATTAATCTGTGATTAGTTTAGCTTTATTTTGATCTTCTCTTTGATATTCTATTCATATAACTAAATAACTAAATAACTATCTGCTTTTAATATCTAGTTAGATGTTATTTTTATTCAACTAGTCTACTAATAATTATATATTATATTTAGCTAATCCTATCCTCAGGCAGTATATAAAAGTTGTTTAAACTTGGTAATATATACTAAGATAGACTTATTAAATAATATGGTTTATCCTCTAATTCCTGTAGCTTATTTAGATTATTATATATTTAATATTATATATTTAAAAAAGTTATGTTAAAATTATCTAGTTATCTTAAAATTATCTTTCTTTTATAGTATCTAGAGTAATACTATAGATTATACTAAATTCTCTAGATTTAGATATATATAATAGAACTTGTTAATATCACTATTAAGTATATATATTAATCTAGAGCTTAATCTTAATAAAAGAGAGCTAAGTATTAAATTTATATACTTGACTATTAAATTAGTTAGGATTAGAAAGAGATAATTTTAGATAGTAATAATAATTAAAATCTAGTTAATATTAGGTTTTAACTAGAGAGGACTTTAAAAAGAGGATCTTACTTTATTAAGATTAAAATTAGACTTCTAAGATTTTAGAATTCTCCCTAGAATTACTATTTATTACTACAGCTCAGCCTAAAGTTGTCCCACTATATTAGTTAATAATATTATTAAAAAAAATAAAAAAATAGCGAATAAAAATAATATAAAAAATCCAAGTTTTCTTAATAAAAATCTTAAAAATCTTAAAATCTTAAAATCTTGATACCTTTTACCTTTCTTATTTCTCTTCTAAAGATATAAAAGGATATTAATTATTATATCATAGCTTGGCTAGAGCTATAGTCAAAAATAATAACTAGTATTATTCTTATATATAGTTTGGGTAGCTAACAATAAGAATAGTTAATATAAGAAATGAAAGAAACAGCGAGTGTTATATAGTAAGGTGTAGCTCACATAAACAGTCACCTGAGTCTGACTGATCAGGCCATGACATATTTAATAATTAGACATAGAAATTGTTAGAGAGATACAGTCTTTATTATAGAATTTAGTATCCTATACGGTGTAGTTAAGATATATATATATTACAATGGGTTGATTAGAGAAAAAGTCAAAAATATAAGATAGATTTAGTTTTTTGCTAAGTAATATATTATATTATGCTATAGATTCTTATATTAGTAGACTCTTGGATTATGGGGGAGATATATTATAATACCGAAGAATAGATAGTCGACATTAATAAAGAGAGTTAGTTAAATTTATATTTATTAAGTAGTATTAGTAATAGTAGATATAATAGTTAGCTAACCATTACTGGAGTGCATCTGATATATTATTGATATTATCATTATTATCCTACTTACTAATGTAATCAGCCACCAAGCGGCCACAAATTTTTCAGAGTTCTACAAATTCAACCCCCATCTAATAAGATGCCTTCTTAACCACCCAATAATTATTTATTCTTCTATATAAATTATCAGCTACTACACTAGCATCTATTATATCCAATAACACCACAATTACTGCACTTAGATGGCCTGTGTGACTTATATATTACTTATCTCTCTCTAACTCTCTTCTCTGCTCTTTCTCCTGCTGTCTAACCTCAGCAACAGTTAGACTTTCTCTATCTTGAATAAAGTGTTTAGCTCTTTTCTGTTTCTTTCTTCTATATTGATTCTCAGATTGAAGCTGATAATTTTATTGTTGTAATAGTCGAGCATTCTATATAGTTATTTCTACACTTTTAATCACCTTCTCTATAGCTTTATCCACTATAGAGTGTAGATAGTGACACAAGTCACAAACTCACAACATGCTGCTTGAAAGATATAATCTTCTTTTTCTGATACTCCAGTTAATATAGATTAGCTGGTGTTTTTCCTATACTAAATCATTGGGTTGATTGATTGCTGTAAGATGTAGAAGATGGTATTAGTGTTTTTTAAAGCTTTAAGAGTACTCTTTCTGGTGAGAGAGGTACCCCACTGAATATTTAATAAGAATAAAGCCTGTTTATAGACTGCTGGATGAATATAGATAAAATCTTTCTTTCTAACTAAATAGATTTCTTTTTACATCTCTTTCTATACTCTCTAGCTATATACATACTTGAGAGATGCAAAGCAAGAAATATTTAATGGCTGAAGAAGATAAGAGAAATAAGAAGGCATATATAATAGAATAATCTTCTTTTTTATACAGAATCTATTAAATCCTACTATAGCATAGCTTCCATGCTTATCTAGAATTAATAGTTTATATCTTCCAGTAGTTTGCTGTTTGCAAAGCTGTATATGGCTTAAATACTTTTTGAAGTTATTCAACCCCTAATTAATCTATTATCCATCTATTCTTGCTGATACTGATAGTATAATCCTCTAGCAGTTCATAATACTATACAAATTGATGCTTGGCTGTAGCAAAGATAATCTGAGTAGGTAAAGCCTATCCTGATGTATTTATAGCAACAATAGAAGTCACCCACTCTCTATTACCAGGTTAGAGAGCTTTAGCATAGCTTTATTTTATCTCAAATCTACAGACAACTTTGATAGTTGAAGTAATATCTATTTAAAAGCCAGTTTCATCCATATTATAGATATCTTTCTGCATAATGTCACGGCCTGGTCACATGATGAGTTGACAAGGATATATGCCATGTCAACACTGGTGGTGTTCCTCTTCTCCTTTTCTCCTTATGTTGATTATTCTTATTGTTAGCTATCTAGACTGTATATAAGAATAATACTTATTGTTGTTTTCAACTACAGCTCTGGCAGAGCTGTAATATAATAATTAACATCCTTCTTTTATATCTTTAGAAGAGAAATAACAAAGGCATTAAGGTTTTTAAGGTTTTCAAGGTTTTCAAGGTTAAAGTCCAGTGGTTGTAACTGTGCTGGTAAACATAAGGTTATTAAGATTATAAGATTTTAAGGTTTTTAAGAGAACATGAATTTTTCTTTCTTTCTTTTATTCTATTTTATTGTTTATTCATTCAACAATATTAACTGATATAGTTGGTCAACTTCAGGCTGAACTACAGTAATAGTTATAACAGGAACTGCAGGTTTATTATTAACAACTATATAAAGAACTCTAGAATCTTAGAGGTTTAATACAGACCCAGCAAAGTGAGATTCTTTCTCTAAGATTTTTCTTAGTTAAATCTCAAAGCTAATTAAATTAAAGTCACCCTTACTATCTAAAACTATTCCTTCTAGATTCTAACTGATTCAGCAGCTAAGCATATAAGTTTAATACTTAGCTTCTCTCTATTAAGATAAAACTCTAGATTAATACAGATATAATTAGTAATGACATTAATCAGTTCTACTATATATATCTGAATTTAGAGAATTTAGTATAATCTATAGTGTTATCTTAATTAAATATTATAGAAGAGAGATAGATATAGAATTATCAGATAATTTTAGAACAGCTCTTATATATCTATAATAATCTAAATAAGTATCAGAATATAAAGAATAAACTGTACTATTTAAAACAGGATAATAAGTCTATATCTGTATATATTATTAAGTTTAAATAACTTTTATATATTATCTATAGACAGGATTAGCTAGATATAATTAAGATAACTACTTTCTAGAATAGACTAAATACTATAGCTTATCAGAGACTCAGCTTATAGTTAAACCTGTCTTGAGACTATTCTAAATTTATTTATACTGTTTAACAGTTATTTAATAATACTTTTATTCCTATTAATACTTATAGCTTAGATTAAATAGATACTAGTATAGAGAGCATCAGCACAGTTAATTCTATACTAGCCAGTCTTAAGTAACTGTGCTTATTCTATTAGCAATACTTATCACATGTCTAATCTATTTTATCTAGTCAACAATAATATTATTAGAACAATAGTCAGTATATATAATATAGTTTATATAATTATTAGATTGCAGCATGTAAGCTCTAATCATCTATTCTACTACTATATAAATAAATAACTAAGAGAATTCCTACTTCTAGTTAAGGAGATACTAATAATAAGAGTATAACAGTAGATTTAGATTCAGATAGATGGCAAAGTAACTATAAGGTAATAATACAAGCATTAGAAGACTAAGGTTGGATGAATATTTTTGTTTTTATTATTTAATATCTTTTCTTTATAATATTTTTATATAATCTAGGGCAGTTGATAGGAATATTTTATATATAAACAAAGATTATATTAAGAATAATGCTGCCTGAAGTAGGGGGTAATATCACAGCCTGGTTATATAATAAGTCAACAAGGATATATACTATATCAACACCAGCAGCATTCCTCTTCTTTTCTCCTCATGTTGATTATTCTTATTGTTAGCTATCTAGACTGTATATGAGAATAATACTTATTGTTGTTTTCAACTACAGCTCTGGCAGAGCTGTAACACATAATCCTATACTTCTTAATCATCTTCTTCACCAGTTCACCCTTTTAAACCAATCTTTAATAAGCTGAGAATCTTCACATTTTATATACTGATAATCATATTTCCAGGTGTATTTTGACTTCAATTCTGGGTGGTGTTGGATAAATTGATTAGCCTAATGCTCTCCAAGAATAACTGGTTGAGAGGATAATAGATGGGCAGTAAGAAGAAGCTAGGCTAGATAGTAAACAGTGGATAATTGCAAAGGAAGACCACATCTATCTATATCTAGAATCCATTCTAAAAGGGTAGATTCCTCTGTATTTGATAACTTCTAGCAATTAGTATTTTTTTCAGCCTGTGAGGTTATTAACTTATTCCCCCTATCCACTATTAGAGAGTAGTTCAGGGAACATCAAAGGCCAAAGACACTGATTGGAGGGTTTTAAATTGGCCTTTTTTATAGGCATCTAATGCCAGTTGAATTCAGCTTTCTTTGGATTCAATTTCCATCATATAGAGTAGTAAATAGACATATAAGGGGTGTTGAGAATACTATGCCACTACAGAGGCGGAATTCGTGGCCGCTCGGTGGTAGTCGCTCGGTGGCCGATTATGTTACTACCTCCAGGAGAGGATTAGTTAATATATTTACTTTTAAGGGCTGACATCTATTTCATCTAGGTCTCCTCGTCGGCGGTCTCAGGCAGTACGGAGCGCATGTGATCTTCTGCCTCGCCAACAATTGAAGACGCAGAACCAGAAGACGAATGTATGTACATGTCGTATACTCAAGACTATGAATAAAGGCCATTGGGTAGAATAATTAATTACACTGAGGTGTGCGCAAGAGCAGGATGTGTTGTAGCTGGGTATGAAAGGCCCATTCGCAGCAGAGACAAACATAAGAAACCGTACCAACGCCATGCAAATAAACCACCATCAAAGCACTTTTTTTCTTCTTTCCCCTTCTCAGTTGACCCGGGGAGTCGAACAGTTTATGCCAGGATGTTCTCCTTGCCTGCCCCCTCTGTTTCATACTCGATCTCAACCCGAGGGCCCTTCTTCCGGGGCTTGGCCTGTGGTGCAGGATGCTTCCTCTTGAAGCCAGGCTTGGGTTTCTTCTCCTTGTTGTCGCTGGCAGACTCATCATCACTGCCAGCAGCACTGTCGTCGCTGTCTTCATTACTGTCATCATCATCATCATCATAGTCACTTGAATTGGCCGACTCATTGCCCAACCAGTCCTCAATGTCCTCCAAATCCTCTTCCTCATCAACATCGCTGACATACTCAACCTCCCCAACACCTTCTTCCTCCTCATCCTCAATCGCCTCTCCATCATCCAAATCCTCATCTCTCTCTCCATCGCCGGACCGCTCCAAACCACGGAGAACCTTCTTCCAAATCCCCTCCTCCACGTTAAGTGGCTTGTCGCCGTAAGCACCACTCCGCAACCGCTCAATCAGTTCCCGCTCAATAGCCCGCTCAACCTTGGCCGCTGACGCCGCCTTCCGCTCACGGGTCTCTTCTCTCCGCCGGATCTTGGGGGCCAACTTTGGCACAACGGTCTCCTCGAGATGATCGTCTTCTTTCGCAAGCTTCTTCATCCGAATGGCCACCTGTGTCAGCCGCGTGAGACGTTGCTTGGACTTGTGAATCAGGAATTTCGGCCAGTAAGCCAGTCGCTCATCAAGTTGTTCCAAAGCTTTTGCATAGTTGGATGACAGGCGAATGCGTTCCCACCATTTGTTGGGCATATGGGCTCGTTCGACCGTCTTCATGTAGAGGTACATGACGCCCGTCTCGGGGTCAGACCGTACCGTCGCGTACCGGGAGTTGGCCAGCGGGCAGGACTGGCGATTGCAGAGACCACTGACATTGTATTCATTTCGGCAGAAGTTCTGTTCTTTTGTCGTCCTATTGTAATTGGTTCCCATTAGTGTCCATTTGCAGTTGGTCTCATCCAGCAGCGAAAAGTTGCGCAACTTACTTGAGCTTGTAAGCGCAGAATTGCTGGTTAATCACCTGCCAGACAATCTCGTCGGAGGACATGATGAATCAAAATTGGTCCTGGTAGTCTATACCGAAGACCCAAACCCACTCAGACGTGCTGAACTGGACTGTTGTTGTTCCTCTCAACTTGGAGGTTGATTTCCTCCGCAGGAAAAACGGGAAGAAGAAAAAAAAAAAAAAAGTCGGAACTGGTCACGTGGTAATTCTTATCTTATCGTCTATATCACGTGACCGCGCCCGACTATCATCGCGCGGCGGAGGGGTGAGGCGGGGACTTCCGAGGATGTGACAGATAAGGACTATAAATGGGACGAAGGGGGCGTAAAGGGTTGTTCTGTCTCCATTATTGGTTTTCTTCTTGAATTTTGTTTTGAAGGGAGGGGAAGGTGGATGTACCAATGCATATAAGAGCACTTCAGAACCTCATTACTCTCCTTCAATGTGGTCATACACACCTGATATGCTTCCAGAGCTGCACAGGCAGATTCAATACAATTGGGGATAAATGCACTCGACGAACCGGGTGGAGGAAAGATAGCGTGGTAGATGAGTGTGAGCATGGAATAGTGACTGACTTTGTCAGAATTGAGGTAGAAGTCTTGCATTCTAGTGAGGGTGAAGTTATCTGATGTGACTCGCTTTGTTTTTTTGGTCATTTACTCTAGGGGAAGAGGGGGGCTACTTTGAACAGATCCATCAGTCAACTGCATATCAGACGCCAACTGACATGCATGAGAAACCCTATCATCCTCAGCCTGTGAGCCTGTGACAGCGCCGCTAGACTATAGAGCAGCTCATAAACCTTCCCTTGTATCCTATCCAAGTGCATCCATAATGGATAGATAGTGATCCATAGTTCAACAACAAAGCTGCCATCAAATTCCATGGATAGTGAGATGTCGTAGTCCTGGATAGATGAGGACTGGCCCAGACGCAGTGAGAGGGCTTTGTCTAGACAGTATATTGACCAGAAGAGGCCGGCTTTGGCTTGCTTGATGCTGGGACTGTCGTGTTCCAACTGTTCCATTGAGGAGGCGCGGTGGTAGCCTAGGGTTTGGCACAGGCTGTCGCATCTACTCTGCTTGATCCAGCACGGCCTATTAAAATAGAACTTTAGTATTTGGAGAGACTAGATCCCACTTATCTATTAGAATCTTAAGAGGATGATGTTAGTTTAGATATATTCTATATTTTTAATCTACTTTCTTAGTTTATGTATTCATAATTTTTATAAAAGAACTAAGCTTGTGGTCTATAGTACCTGTTAGGCTAATCTTCTTATATACATGGTAGATGAGCGGTCTGGGTGGGTTACCGTGGGTATTAGGCTCTTGCCAACCCGCCCGCCGGGCTATGGGTTTAATAGTATTATTGTCTGTGGCTTATTTGGTAAATAAATAGTATTTATTATATGTATAGTGTTTCCCTTTATGGTTCATGCACTTAGGCATGATCATGAACTCCAGATAGTCAATAGTGGTTTAGTATCATATTCATAGGAGGCATATATGTATCCTAGAGCAGTGAGCATAGATTTAATAGTCTATATATATAATAGGATAATAAGTAAAGATATAGCCTTTTTTCGGCAATAATAGTAACAGATAATACACACGTCCCATATGTATTACTTACAGGAATCGGTCTTAGCTGTAAAAAACTAAAAATCAGGTCTTAGATTTAATATTTATATAAACAAGCCTCCTTGCTAATATTTAAGCCATCTCGAAAATATATATTCACAACATGGTGTCAAAACAGTGTCAAAATTGGTGTGTAGAGGACAAAATGTTTTGGGGGGGTCGTTGTGAGGTCAATGGTTGATATAAACTGCAATGTATATATATACACACTACACCTTATTTATGCATGATGATATTTTTAAAGGTGTTTTAAAAAAATAAAAAAAAAAAACTAGAAAGTACTGTATTATATAACAGTCCTTTATCTTAAGAATTGCCTTAATGTAATGGACTATTATTATAGATATTAGCTTTTTAGTACTTGCTGATTAATTACATGTCAGGGCTTAGTTATTTCCATTGTTTTTCTAGGTATTTTCTCTATATTAGGAGCATGCTTAAGCTTAGAGTAGAGTCTATAGATGTCTTGCTTTATAATTACTCAAGGGTTCTTAATTATATTATGATTGGATAATAAATATATAATTTATCAAGAATTTACTTAACAATAGAAGTATAGTATTATTATATAAAGATATTACCAGGATTAATAAATTTAGATGAAATATTTAACATAAATTATATATAACTTATACACACACACTTTTAAGATATATTTAGATCGTTATCTAGAGAAATAAGACAAGTCTGTGTATCTTTTTTAAAAATACTCAAAAAATATCTACTATTAACACTTTTTAATGTGGTAAATATAAATATTATACTTAACTACCCAGCTAACTAAATTTAATTTATATATATATATATATATATAAATATAGTTAGGGTGATAATTCTGTATTTTATTAGCTTATATTAGTATTAGTGTCTTAGTATAACTAATATTATTTATAAAATGTATAGAGTACATGTTAATGAAAAAAATAATAGGCAAAAAGTAGTTGAATAAAAGGTTAATATTTTTATCTAGATACTTTATCTAATATATCTTAGATAAATTTGTAAATATTATTATTATAATTTCTTATCCATATCTACATCATTGAACTCTTATATTTAATCAAATATAATTCATGGTTTCAGATAGATTTATGAATTATATAATTATAAATATTATCTATTGAGCAGTACTATAGTAAAGTTTCTATATCTCTTTAATTTATTTATTCTTTGCTAAGGCCCAGTTTAGACTAATTATAGAAAATAATTTATTTAAAAGTCATACACAAAGTAGTTAATACATAAATATTTAGTTTTAGATTAATAAGATAAGATTAAGATTTAAAAAAATGTTTAAAAAACAACTATAAAACTATAATATTCTGTATTGTCACTGCTGCTTAGTAGGATACAGTAAATAATAATAATAAATTAATTAATTATCAAGACTATTGTTCTTTTATATATCTATTTAATATAAGACTAGATATATTTCTTTTTATTATTTAGTTTTCTTATCATTTAACTATATAATAATTAAGCCTAGTTTATTTACTATTATTCATATATATGACATAAAACTAAATATATGAATAAAAATCCAATATCTTATCTATCAATTAATATAAATATACTAATTAATTTACTTAAAATTCTAAATATTATATAAACAAAGAAACTAAATAATACTTTTTTTATAAATTTATAAGGTTTCTATCTCTTTATAAAAAGAATTTTGATCAATTTAATATCTTTGAGAGATTTTATATCTTACTGCTGGAAATAGATATTTTTAATAATACTTTAAGAGCTAAACCCTACCAACTTACTACTAAATTACAGAAATTAATAAATCTATTAGTAGTATACTCAGATTAAAAATTAAAAAAAAGTTCAATAAAGAGGACAATCAGTAAAGAATAACTCATAATAATATAAAAGATCTTGTCTATAAAGACGGGATAAGGCTATTTTTTCTTAAAAAGGTATTAAGAATATAGCCACTCTAGGTTATTCTATGGTTTTTTATTTATTATAAAATTAGATAGATAACCTATAATGGCTTTATGAATATATGGTGCCATGAAGAATTAGTAAAACTACTGAAATCACTAAGCCAGTATGGCATGTCCACTATCTGTAGTGGGTGCATGGAGGGGTGATATAAGACTGCTTTTAAAAATAAAAGAATATTAATTATATTTAGACATGGTAGATGGGCGGTTTGGGCGGGTATTAGACCCTTGCCAACCCGCCCGCTGGGCTATGGGTTCTAGCCTAGGCCAACCCAACCCGCCTGGCTACCCGGCAGGTAGGGCCCTACACTCCCAAGGTACCTGCCAAGAGGTATCCACCTTCCTAATTGGGCCTAGTATGGGTTGGGTTGGGCTGGATTAACCCAACCCAGTTATATAGCCCTATTTTGTTACTATATATAGTAAAATCATTACTATTTAAGGCAATGATCAACACCTATCCAGGCCTTGGCAGGTTATGGGTTGGCCCAACCCAGCCACCTGCCCCAACCCAACCCATGGGTATACCCATAGCCCAGCAGGTATCACCTAACCTGCCTGTTGGGCTATGGGTATTAGCCTAGGCCAACCCAACCCACCCAAGGCTGGGTTGGGGCCGGGTTGGGGCAGTTTGCTGGGCGGGTATCTCATGTCTAAATAGGGGGTCAAGAACTTTTTAGATTTTACCTACCACTGTAATCTTAACCTTATAGACTAGAAATCAACCACTGTATAGATGGCAGTAATAAACTAATAGTAGTCTTTAATTCTATACAATTGAAAAGGAGAATTAATGGGCGTCTAAGAAGGAATTTTAATTATAATAAAACTAGAGAATATATCTTTAATATAGAGGTATAGCTTATTTGCTGATAGACACTAGGTATTGAAAGCCCAAAGGCCGTAGAGGACGATAACAAGAGAAGGAAGGAGTGCTAGTAACACGCGTATGTATTAAGGTAAAATATGATGCTAGAAAGAGGTGTATGTAGAAGTAGGTAAAGAGGTTAAGAGGGGTTAGGTTCCGACGGGGAAGAAGCAGCCTAATCGCCGCCGAGGTCACGTGCCAAATCACGTGGCCAACTCCTCCCTGTTAGTATCTAAGTTATAGCATAATTAATAAAAGATTTATAAAAAAAATTATCTTATAATCTTAGGGATTAGTCCTATACTCTAAAGAAGGCACCTTCTTCTATATCTTGCCTAATAATCTGGGTTATAATCTAATTCTTGGATTACTATAGTTATAATAATATAATAATTAAGTAGAAGTAAAAAGAGTAGACTATATCTCTATATAATAGGATCCTGGATTTATAGATATCATAAGAGACTATAGACCAACCTTTAAGTTCTCTAGAATCTAGATCTTAGTATTGGTAATGGATGTATATACATATTAGAAGAGCACAATATACAAAATAAAATAATTAATTCAAGTATTTTCTACTATAATAGAGGATATATAAAAAGCTCTAACTCTAAAAGTATATATTAATCCCTACATAAAAAAACTACTACTATAATATAAGAGTTCCTATTTATCTAGAGAAAGCTAACCAGCTACCTCCCTATTATAGAGATCATAAGATTAAACTTATCTAAAAAGAAGAAAAAGACCCTAAGATATTCTAGGATCCCTGGAATATCTTAAGAACTAGTAGTTCTTAGAAAAAACTTATAGATCTACGTAATAAAGACTTTATATATAAGTTAGTTATTCATTTACAGTTACACTAATACTCTCTATATAAAAATCTAGAGAAGACCTCTAGTTTTATATTAATTATTAAATCTTAAATATACTTATAAAGACTGCTATCTATTACACTTATTTAATAAAACTCTAAATTAGACAGTTAAGCTAAATAGTTTACTAAGCTGGATGTCTATTATAAAAGAATAAGAATAACTGGCTACTTTCTATATAAGATGTGGGTTATATAAATAATTAGTCCCCCCTTTAAAAGATATTTAACAAATTATCTAAGGCTGGACTCTATCTAGACATCAGTAAATATAAATTTTAAAGAGATTACATATTTGGGTTTTATTATATAAGCAGGAGAAGAAATCTATACTCCGTAGATCCTAAAAAAAAAAAAAAATAAAAGTTATTTAAAAATAGTCTGCTCTAACTACGGAGTACTACTAAAGAAATTTAAGAATTTCTAGGATTTGCAAGCTTTTATTAATATTTTATTTAAAACTTTTCTACTATTATACACTTTCTTAATCAGCTTATCTAGAAGTGTGTACCTTTTATATAGATACTAGAATATTAAAAGAACTTTAATCTATTTAAAAGAAAGTTTTTTACTAAAGTAGAAATAGACTTTAAGTTGTAATATAAGAGGGGTGTTTTTATAGTATAATAAAGATAATTAATTAATTAATTATATCTATGTATGTACTATTACAAGAGAAATATTCTAAATATAACTGCTAGATCTATAATAAAGAACTACTAGCTGCTATATAATGCCTTAAAGTGTAGGATAATAAACTCTAATTAGTAGAGAAGCTTAATATTACTAATTATAAAACCTAGAATACTTTTTATACCAAGGAAGCCCATAAAAATATATAATAATCTTTTTTTCAAGTTGATTCAACTTTGAATTTTTAGAGGGAGAAAATAAATAAGTTAATACCCTTTTATAAAGAGACTAGATTAAATAATATAACTCTTTATATAACTAAAAGAAATAAAATCAATAGTAATAATAGCACTACTTAACTATTGCAGACTCTCAAACTATAGAAGAGACTCTTATATAAAATAGTAAAGTATAGAAAACAATATAAGTAGAGAACTAAGTTTATTAAAAGGCTATTAAATACTTATAGCAAGAATATTAGAGATTTCTTTCCTATCTAATAAAATTAAATAGATAGATTATATATAACCTATATAGGAAGGAGCTTTAGCCCTATCAAAGACTTGTATACTAGATAAATAGAAAAAATATATAGGCCATGCTCATTAATCTAATAGATTATACTATGGGAAAATATCTTATATAGTAGAAAAATAGGTAGAAATAACATAAAATAAAAAACCCCTTTTAATTCTCTGTCTCCTTGATAGCCCCACAAGGGAGCACTACTAGATAGGAAGCTTCGCTTATACAAAAAATAATACTTACCTAGGAAACAAAAGCTTATACTTAATAATTAAGAAACTACCACACAGCATGCTGGTCTGTAGACTTCTTAGAATACTTTTCGATTACAGTAAGATAGATAATAATATTCCTCTCTATTATTTTTGAAGATATAGATAGGCTTGATAAATTGATTCTTAAAGTTAATAATACTAACTTAGGCTTGTATAGCAAATATAAAATAACCTCTCTATTTTTAATATTTGAACACCTTCCTCCATGGCACAAATAAAAATATAGATGAGATAAAAGCTTGCAGAAAAAGAGGGTTATAAATAAAAATATAAAAAGTAGAGAAGATTATAAAAGATTAAGAATTACTAATTTAGATACCGAGAAAAAGTTTTATACCCTATTAATATCCTATACCCTAACTTACTATTCACTATATAATGATTCTCTTTAAATAAGGAGGGGGAAGGGGGGTATTATTATAGATTCTCCTGTATAAATCCTAAGATTATAGGGTTTGGCAACCTTAGAAATCTAGGAGGAAGTTTAATTAATAGTTAACAATAATATACAAACCCCAAGGAATCCAGGACAATACTATAAAAACCATATATGATCATATTTAATTCTTCTTTAATGATTCCTTCTTATATATATCTAGAGCACCTTTAGAATGAGGCAATTTAATGCGTTCCCTAACACCCTACACTGAGCTGGAGAGCCCTTATTGTAGGAATATCTAAAAGTCTATTAATCTCAACTATTAAATTCCTAGGGGATACTATATAAAAAATAGAAATCTAAGAAGAGAATACATCTTATCAAAGATACTGCCTGAAAATAATTTTGATTTATAAGATTATGGTATTTATATGAGGCTTAGAAATATTAGATATTTTCTGATAAATATTTTAAAGAAAGGCTTTTATTATTTTATAGGGTTTAATTTTTTTTGATACCAGAATAAAGGATTTATTTAGGAAGGATCTTATGAATCTGAATTTTTATCGAAGACCTATACCCCAAGGTAGTATAGGGTTCTATCTGGTTTAGTGGCCAGAGTGATTATAAAATAGGATTATATCTTAAATCAGGATAGATTTACAGCTAATTCCTATATAAAAATTTACACTGGAGGATGGTATTGCTAAATATTAAACCTATACCATACTAGATGGATTTGGATGCAGTTTTTCAAGCTTGTGGCTGGTATACAAGGTATTAATTAGCTTTAAAAATGATCCTATTTTTAATAGACAAATTACTAATCAGTGTGGTTATTAAGAAATTGTGATTTGAATACTATATATATTTTTCACCATGGGTGGGTATGGCTGACCTATAGAGTGTACTATAAAATTAAGTATACAGGTTTTGATAGCTTTATAAATAATAGCGTATTATCATGTATGGCTGCATTTATCTGGTGTAACTAGACTATTGTTAGGCAAAGCCTATATAGAGGTATGCACTGAGGGTAATAGTATATTGATTATAGACTAATGACTGGTTTTTTTCATATGTAGCCAGCAATGAAGATTCTTATTCCTGAATGTGTGGAGAAGTCACATGTACCCATGTGACTTTATATAAACCTAAGTACATGATTGAGCTGCATATTGGCTGAGAGATCCTAACACCTATATATAGACAGTAAGTACTGTGAAAGACATTAAATTAAGTATTCAACACACTCTATATTTACTGCTATACTTGACTGCTTTTAATGAAATGTTATTATTCCACTGATCAAAATTTTTGACTATATATAAGCTGCTTAGTTTTATCAGGATAATATTATTATAGATCTAGATAAGCTTACTAGAAAAGGGAAAGAAAGGTATTAAGATTTTAAGATTTTAAATATTTTTAAGAAAGTTCAGTGGTTATAACCATGCTGGTTGGTATATAAGATTTTTTAAGATTTAAGGGCTAAAGTTTTAAGATCTTTATTAAGAAAACTGAAAAAATTTTTTCTTCATTTTTATTCCTTTTTTATTTAATAATATTATTAACTAATATAGTTGGACAACTTTAGGCTGAGTTATAGTACTAGATATCATAATAAAAGTAATAGTTATAGTAATAGTTATAGCTTTACTAGTAGTAATTTTAGAGAGAATTCTAAAATCTTAGAAGTCTAGTTTAATCTTAGTAGAGTAAAATTCTCTTCTTAAAATCCTCTCTAGTTAAAGCATTATATTAACTAGATTATAACTATCCTTACTATCTAAAATTATCTCTTTCTAATCTTAACTAATTTAATAACTAAGTATATAAATTTAATATTTAGCTTTCTTTCATTAAGATAAAGCTCTAGATTATAATATCAATATAATTAATCATAATATTAATAAGTCCTACTATATATATCTAAATTTAGAGAATTTATCATAATCTATATTATTACTCTAACTAGACACTATAAAAAAGAGATGGATTTAGGATTACTATATAATTTTAGTATAGCTTTTGTAATATTATTATACTAGTAAATATTTAAGGCTCTGATTAAATACTAGTATAGGAGAATGAGAATATTAATACTATTAACCCTATACCAGATAGTTTGGAATAATATTCTTTATACTAGAGTAGTTTGAAGGAAATATTTTATATATAAATAAAATATAGCCACCAATACTACATGCCTAATTAATCTCATCTAGCTAATACTAATATTATTAGGATAATAGTTAGTATATCTGCTGTAGATTGCATGATTATTAGATTACTATATATAAATTTTAATATCTATTTTACTGTAATATAAATGGCTAAGAGGATCTCTATCTCTAGTTAAGAAGATACTAATAAGAAAAAAAAGAACATGAGTCCATGACTTAGATGGCAAAGCAACTATAAAATAATAATATGCTTAAGCATCAGGGGATAATGGGGATTAAATTAGATAGTACGGGCGACTATAAGCGAGTGATGGCCAAAACTATACATACAAACTGATACCAAAAATTACAGAATCTAGAAATCAACTCTATGAAAATACATTTTTGTCTCTTGATAAATAATATAACCATATTATGATTGATGCCTTGCATGTATATATTACTTTTAAAAAAAATAAAATTACCTTTATAAATATGGTTGAATATACATAAATAAAATCAGGTATTTTTATAAAATGTAATATGAGTGTAATTACTTTATACTGCCAGATTTTAAAAGGTGGGTTATATTTTCCTCACCAAAAATCTTAGAAAAAATACCATTTTAATAATTTATTTAATACCAACATTTAAGCTCCATAAATAATTTAATAATAGGTATTTTATAATATAATTAAATATAATATAAAATCTGTATTAGAATTTTATTTCTATCAATTTTTTTCTTAAAAAAAACAACCCTGGAATTCCTTGATTTTTGCTTATCTAAAATGGTAATTCTATAGGTGGTAAGAGACTTTAGATGAATATGGAGTTTTGGCCATCACTTGCTTATAGTCGCCTGTAAGATAGATGCTTTTTTTATTATTTTATTTCTAATTTTTTTTTTCTTATTAAGTTCTAACATTGAGAGCAATATTAGATTAGAGTAGGGGATTATATTATAGTCTAATCAGTCAGGTGACTATTTATATAAACATGTGAGCCTATATCTTACTATATAACACTCTATATCCTTCTTTCTTTTCTTATATTAATTATTCTCATCATTAGCTACTCATATTGTGTATAAGAAGAATACTAGTTGTTGTTTCAACTACAGCTCTGGCCAAGCTGTGACATCATGCTATCTCTAGTATCTTTAAGAATATATCTAATACAACCCTGCTGCCCTAGATATTCTATATTATTTTAAATCTATTTATCTAACTGCTGATAAGAAAATTGTCTATACTCTTTTATCTATAAATTAAAATAGGCCCACCGCCTAATATAGCACCTACTTTATAGTTAAAAGCTACAGCTAGTTAAATCTTATAATTATTAAAATTATCTAGGTTTTCTAGATGGATTTATTATCATTTATCATCCCTATTATTAGAATATTCTTTAAAAAATTAATCTAACAGATTTAGATTTAGACTATTTTTCTATTAATTTAATTTAAGCTGACTCTTTATTTTTATAGAAAATACCACTAAGACTACTCTGTAAGTCCGTAGGCATACCGTTATTTAGTCAAAGTGTCAAACCATTATTCTGATAATCTGATTAGCTTAAGATTTGGTTTATCATAGTCTATTTATATGAAGAAGTCAAGCTAATGGATTTAATCTAATTTACAAGTTTATTCTTTGATTGCATTGATGATCCTGTAGATCAAATTATTTAAATGTCAACCCAAGAAGAAAAAGAAGAATGAATTACACTGTCTGGACAAAAGTTCTCGACCCCCGGTTGACCGCTTTCACCTACCGCCTTCCAAATAAAATTACTGACACACTGTCGGAAGTTTTGACTGACAGAATATTCAAATTTAATTTGTTGAGCAAAAGTGGTCAATTAAATGGGGGGTCGAGAACTTTCCACCTCCCACTGTGTATAGCTAGATAATGAGAAAACTAAGTAATCACACCTCCACACACGAACACTAGGCCATGTAGGCATGCCACACACAGGCAAAAAACATCAAGCAGATGAAAAATTAAACCTGAATCACCACCCACCATCTTTATTCTTCTATTAAAAATTTAAACCACCAAATATGCCTCAATCATCTCATGAAATTGAAAATAGAATCCAAGATGGCAAGATGCCATCTGTTACAGCTCTGCCAGAGCTGTAGTTGAAAACAACAATAAGTATTATTCTTATATACAGTCTAGGTAGCTAACAACAAGAATAATTAATATAAGGAGAAAA